>PVJI01005385.1:0-97083 GCA_004026765.1 Micronycteris hirsuta | reverse complement strand
GGTTAATATTTTTATAACATTAAACCACAACTTTTTCTAATTCAAAAAAATAGTAAAGTAGACTTGAAACTTCAAGTTGATTATTTCTCAAAGCGCAAAGGCGCTACACAGCCTTTAGCGTTTATGGGAAGAACCTGCCTTCAGCAGAGACGCACGCTCTCTCTCTGAGTGATGAAGGCAGCCTCTGGGGTTCCAACTCTTCTCAAAATAGACCCCTGATTTTTTAAAGTAATGTTCCTGATAATAAATATAAGTATATTATAGAAAAAAGACAATGACCAGTGTCACTGTAGACTTTTCCAGTCTTCTTATATTAATGAATTTTGAGATTACATTACCGTTTTTGTACACTGCTCACTTTTAAAACCTAACGTGCATTAAGCTTTTCCATGTTATAAATATTCTTCCTGAGTGCCATTTCAGTGGCTATATCGCATTCCTTTATAGACTTAGCACAATCTGTTTAACTCGTCTTCTATTACAGGACTTTTAAGCAGCATCCAATCTGTTCAACATAAGAAATGATCCCATGATATATTTATATGTAAATTTTTATATTTCAGATTTCCTAAAAATTGATTTGTCAGGGATGGAATTACTGGAGCCAAGAGTATGATTATTAAAACTCTTGATGTAAATTACTAAATCACTTTCCAAGTAGCTTGGACCATTTTAAACCAACTGCATAGAAAGTGCCTGTTTTATTACATTCTTGATTTTTTATAGTAAACATTTTCACTTGATGCTGTTTACTATACAACTCAAGCTGTTATTAATTCTCAGTAAGACATAAAACAGCTCATACATCACCCTGAAACACTCTTGTACCCACCTACACTCTGAAAATATGATTAATCTAAAAACAACTATCGATAGTCAAAAGAATTAAAATGCTACGCATTCTAAAACAACACTAATAGCATGGAAAATTTAAGCTCTTCTATTTGAAAAGCAAACAGATAATTTAAGAAACAGTGAGAAATTTGCTTTAAAAGGTTCTCAGTAAAAAAGACAGACCTCTCCCTTCCAACCAGTGCCAAGGACAGAAGAAATATAACACAATTCCTACCGGCCTACTTACATAGATTAAGAAATACATCATCTTATTTGTCACTTTTTTTAAAAAATCTTGAAACATTTTTTATTTTTTTTAATTCCTTTCATGAATATTGACAAATCTGATTTTTTAAGTTTGGACAGAAACAATAACTTTAAAAATTTTTCCTATGAACCCGTTAGTACAAGGTACAGCAATCGCCGTCTGCAACCTGGCACAGAAAGCTGTTTGCCAAGGACTTGTTTCCTGGATGGTGCGATTCCACCTCCTAACTGTGTGTGAGAAAGGATTTCACCACAGAAATGCCTTAATAGCTTCAGGCTTATGCAGAGACTGCTAAGTGACATTCAAAATCTTGGATAAAATCAAAGCACACCTACTTGCCCATTTTTAAGATCTGAAGTGTTTATAAGCCACAGCTACAATATAGTTTTACATGAATAAATACAGCAAATGGCAGGCAACAGGAAGCTACGTCACGGAATCAGTAGATGGCATACACCAATACCCCATGATGGCTCAGCAAACATTTGGTCCTGTACTAAATAAATGTCCATGGAGACATGTGTTTCATGCCAAAAGGTCCTTAACATTTGTTCCATATTATCTGGTCCTAGCCAACACATCCATGGAGACATCTGATCCATAGCTAACATCAATCCCACTCTTGCAGTAATTTAACCCACCTACCTAACCCCATGTGCCACTACTAGCTAGGCTACTGAGCAAGAAAAATTATCACTGGCAGTATAGCCAAAAGGTAAGTTTTGGACCAATACTACATGACAGTATTTTTTACGTATTAATTGTGTAAACTCAAAGTAGAAGTAAATGTAGTGAGGTATTTGAACCCAGGGACATTTTCCAAGTGTGGACGTTTAGAACAGGAACAAACATCGGGACCTTTTAGCATGGACTGAACGCTCTGCAAGGGGTATTTACAACCCTACCCTAAATAGTCACAGGAAAGCTTGACTGAGTGCACAGAAGCAATCTGGTGAATCTCATTACAGAAAAGAAGGATTTAACAATATATTAAAACACTATCAGCTTTCCAGTATAGATTTTAGGCTGGCTAATAGAAAAACCATGAAGAACAACTTTAGACACAGCAGGGCTCAGGCCAACCCACTTTATCTCAAAATGCCATTAAACCTTGACTCCCTATTCAGTCTTCCCATGTGACTTTGGGGATTTTTGTAACTTCCACAATACCTGACCAGATATAAAAGAAAGGAATAAGCTGCAAGAACAGTACAGAAACAGAACTTAGGACATAAGATAGTTACTTTAAGGTAGGCAAGCAGCCTTCTTTATACCTTAAATAATAGTATATGTTCACAGAAATACTCACATAAAAATTGAATCCAGCCCTGGCTGGTGTAGCTCAGTGGATTGAGCTCAGGCTGGGAACCAGAGGGTCCCGGTTTGATTCCCCGTCAGGGCACATGCCTGGGTTGCAGGCCGGGTCCCCAGTGAGGGCCATGTGAGAGGCAACCATACATTGCTGTTTCTCTCTCTCTCTGTCTCCCTCCCTGCCCCTCTTTCTAAAATAAATAAATAAAATCTTTAAAAAAAAAAAATTGAATCCAACTAATGTTTTACATTTGCCTGTCACTTGAGAGGTGGAGTTCTAAGTGTCTGTCCACTTGGCTCTAGCTTTTAATACTTACCATCTCTTATTCAAACGCAGTACCTTTCTGCTGAGAGACTTCACAGGATTCCTGCCCCATGAAGGGGTCACAAACACACACGCTATCACCACACAGTACAAATACACCATACGGTCGGTTGAGAGAAAAAACACTGACAAGCAGAGAAGTAAAAGTATGTTCAGTCCCCCAAATTCTCATTCTACAGCACAGGCTGGGCTTAGATGATGTGTCTGCAACATGAAAAAAGTTCCTGCAGGTGGGGGCCTGGCTGAGTCCGCAGGCTGCACACGAGGAGAGTGTTCCAGAGGGCAAGCCTCAGTCTCTCCTCTCCACAAAGAGGGAGGGATCACGTAACTCCCATTTCTCTGGGTAACAGGAAACACACCAAGGAATCTGCAGACCTAGGAACGATGCTGGAGGGCTGGGCCTGTGGAGGGCCAAGATATGCATGCTGCTGCTCTGAAAGCAACCGTCAAAGAATGCCATTAGCCAGAGGCCTCGCATCTTTCCAGATGATCCAGCTTGCACTAAACTGCCCAAAGGGGAAAGAGAGAAATGAACCTACACAGCCATCCAGAATTGTCTCTCATCAATCACTGTAGACTATTTGACTTCCCACTAATAAAAATGAAGATAGTTAAAAAAAAACAAAACAAAACAAAACAAAACAAACAATAAAAATAAAAATGGCCCTGGCCAGGTAGCTCAGCTGGTTAGAGAGTTGTCCCGATACACCAAGATTGTGGGTTTGTCCCCATTAAGGGCACATACAAGAAGCAGCCAACGAATACATAAATAAGTGGAACAACAGAAATTAATGTTTCTCTCTCTCCTTCTCTCTCCTCTCTCTCTCTCTACAATAAATAAAAATAAAATAAAGCCCTGGCTGGTGTGGCTCAGTGGACTGAGTGCCGTCCAGTGAACCAAAGAGTCACCGGTTCAATTCCCAGTCAGGGCACATGCCTGGGTTGCGGGCCAGGTCCCCAGTTGGGGGCATGAAAGAGGCAACAACACACCGATGTTTCTCTCCCTCTCTTTCTCCTCTAAAAACAAATAAATAAAATCTTTAATAAAATAAAAAATAAAAGTAGGGAATATTCTAATTCATTGAGTAACTCAAATTATCATTTCAATCACTATGTGTATTACACAAGTAGTTACCCAAGTTACTGAGAGAGGAAAAAACACTTAAAATATGGAGATTTTCAGAAAATCATCACGTATTAGCAATCAAGCCTGTAATATAAATATTCTTTCAAAAAAGATCAGTAAAAACTCTTATCTAATGATATGGGACAGGAAAACGAGTTTCATGGTTTGGGTTTATTAAAAAGTAGAACAAACAATAATGACAAAAACAAAACCTCCTCTAAGAAATACTGAAAACTAAATGTAAACCAATGAATTCATGTTATGTAGGGATAATGGGTGGCATAAGCCGGCCATTTCTTCTGATATTCTGTAACTAACCATTAAAAGTAGAGTTTCATTATTTATCAAGAGCAATACATCATTATTAAAAGGCAAAATACAGAAATAAAAATCCAAAGTTGTTCTCATTAAGCCAGTGGGAATGGGGAGAAAGGTAGAAAGGAAATGAAAAAGGTCAACTGTGTTGTAAAATCAATTTTGTTCCTTTTTAACTTTTTGATTTTTGAGTCAAGGGAGATAATTCTATATCCTTACATAATTTCAATACATTTTTTAAAATACCCAAAATATTTATCACTGTGGCTTATTATTACTGTTATTATTGAAGAGCGGAGGGAAAAGAAAGGATATGCAAAGGTTTGACATTGAAGGTAAACTCATTCAGTGTCTAGATAAGATATTCTAAAGATCTAAAACAGATTCAAATTTCACTTCCAGTCACTGGATTAACTAATAATGCTTTCAACCCTCTTCCAACTCCCACCATTATTTTGGGGAATCATTTCAGATGCTTAGATTTATAATTAAATATTTTTGAAAGACATGTAACTCTTGATTTACAAAGCTTTCTATGTAAAATTTAGAAATGGATTTAATTTTTCCCTTTGGATGTATGTCACATAGCTAAAGTTAGAGATGTAAACACTACATTTTTATCTGACTCTTTTCAAAGTCAATGGCAAAAGAGCCAAATATTAACATTATTAGTCACAATTATAGGAGTGAGAATGCAAATGTATTGGAGGATATAAGAAATGTGAATTAAAATTATCTAAGTTAGCTACTAGAGAAAAGGGCAACTGTCATAAAACTCATAAATGAAAGAAAACATGGAAATAATCTGTTTCACTTCACAGTCAGAGAAACCATGAAATAAGTTTTCCCTTGATTCTTCTCCCTTCCCCTTCCTCTTCTACTTTCTTGAGGACAGCACAGCAGGAAATGCTGGTTTCTGCACAGGGGCAGAATGCTGGTCTCTCCTGGAGAAGTGCTACCCCAGAGAGCACAGAGGGCTACCCACAGCACAGCCACCTACCACTTCCCATTCCTTCTCCCTCTCAACCTTCTGAGGTGAAGCTTCTAGTGTACCTTTAACTCTTTACGAGACACCTGCAGTACCCGCCCGCAGTACCCGTACTTGAAGCAAAAGTACGAAGACTAAGTATTAGAAAGCAAAAAACTACAGCATCATCCTTCAGACTTTACAAAGCCTTTGTTCCCCCTCACAAACTTCAAGAATTTCCAAAATGATAGCTCAAGACTTCAATTAATTCTGCCACTGAATGCTTTGCAATCTTAAGTGACTTACTTCCCTTTGGCAAATTCTGTTAACCTAAGCGTTAGAAGGGAATAAAAGGAAGAGGCAGAGAAAAGGGAAGGTTTGTGAATGACCCTACTGGGGTCATACAGTTCACTATATATATATGGTTGAAAATATGCTTTTTTTCTTGATTAAATGTAAACTAGTTGTATCTCCCAAAACAAAAACAAACAAAAAAACCCTAAATGTTGCTTACTTAGGAAAAACGAAACCCCAGAAAGTTGCTTCTCCAAAGAATAGCAGCTGGTTTCTTGTTTGTTTGTTTTCAACTCAATGCACATTTACTCAGCACGTATAATTTATGAAGGACTGCATTTCATACAGCGGGGGAATACTGAGGTGAATAAACCTCTGTCCCAGGAAAGAAACACTTGCTGGGTATTTCAGTCTTGATCTGAGAAGGTTGCAAGTCCCTGGCCGACTACTCAGAGTTGGGTAAGCTGTGTGGTCTTCCACATCAAATGTGGACATGCAGGGTTGTTCCATTATCAAGAAGTGGAAAGAAACCCAACCTTATGGTAAGTGCTTAATTACACATACTCATAATTCCCCAGAATGTGCTTACAGTGAAACTTTATTGCTATCATGGAAATCTTTTTCCACTAAAAGCAACCACAGTCTAAAGAGTTTTGAGAGCCACTACTCAATGGGACTCACAAACCACAGGTTTCAGAACTACCACGTGCGGGAAAGTCTCCCGTACATGACTCTCAGTACCTGTGGAGCAGGGAACCGTGTCTTCCGCAGTAAGCAGAGCATTAAGAAAAACTCTACTCGTGTGTATTTAATGACTCAAGCAGCAAAGAGTAATAAGCAGTATTAAACCAATACACAAAGCATAGAAGAAAATCAAGAATGTGCTAAAATAATGTATAATCTGAGAGCTCTAGATTGCTCACCTACTAAAACTAACTTTTTAGGACAGAGAAAGCAAAAAACACCAATTAACAAAGAAACCATAATTTGTAGAATTTAAATTTTTTAACAAACCTTTCCTGCTGCCTGCCGATCACTTTTAAAAATCACAGTCTCCTCATTAACTGGAGGTAGTTTAGTCATAGATTCGATTATTACTGTAAAATAAAATAAAACATTATTTCAAGATTTAATCAGAAGATAATATAAAATTTAAATGAGAACTTAGGCTTTGGTTCCAACATAATATGAAATTTAAAGTGAAATAATATGCCTCATTAACTATTCCTCTTAGATGAACAAAGTCTATTTAATACCATACAGCACAGGGAAATAGTTTCTACATATTTTTATTTAATACCAAAAGCTACAATTCTAAGAAAGAAAAGTATAAAGTCTTAGAAAATTTTATTCACCCATTAAAAAGTCAACAAATTCAAGATGTGCACATTTTCTCAAGCAATTTTTACCCAAAAAAGTGTAATTTAGTCACAAAACTCATGTTTTAGAAGAAATTAGTCTTCTTTCTCACAGTAGAAATTATTTTCTATGATTACTATTATATAAAAAAGTTAACTTCACAAAAGCATCTTCCTCTGAACAGATAAAAATGATAGAGTTAACAATAATTTTCATCACTTCGTTTCTCAAAAAGCAAAAGCATTATTCCACTTCTCTAGCATATTCCAATTCTTGTAAGTGCCGCATATGTTAAATAACCAATCTACTACAGCGAAGGGGTGGGGGTGGGAAACGATAGGTTCTTAGAAAACCAAGAGCAATAAGCAAGAATACTTTGTCACATTACGTAGATAATGCCCTCTCCACTAGAAAAAATGTATTAGTTCAGATTATTAAGATTCATTCAAAAATTTCAACTATATCCCAACTAATTTTTTTCCCCAACACTGACAGACTTATTGGGGGGTGGGGTACCACCTGGGATCCCATCCTCCTAAATAAAAAAGTGCACAGAAAGAAAGGGATTTAGACCCTTTGCACAATATCTACAACCTGACCCCCAGGGTAGGAAGGGGCAATTGCTAGATGGACGCAGGGGAGGGAGCAGGGTCCTTACCATCTGCAAGTTCACATCTACCCAAAACATAAGGATGGGGTGAGATGATCTGGGAGGAACTAGGGAGCCCCCAGACCAGAGGAAAGACGGTCTCAGGGGCTGAGGGGAGGGGTCAGGGTAGCCAGCAGCTAGTGCTTCTAAATTCTGAACATATATTTAAGTAACAGATTATGAGTCCACATTTTTTGAGTAAGATCTGCTTCTGGAATAAAGATGATGATAGTGAGCACTAACAGAATTCATTCTCAATCATCTCTGCTGTCTAATCCCCTTCTCAAAGAGCCAAATTACAGGAAAATTGAAAATCACCTAAGCCAATAGGCTAATTTTAAAGAAAGATGAGAAAACAGGACTCAAGAGATTAACAGTAACAGTGGCCAATTCCATACCCAGTTATCAGTAGAATCTGGATCCCTAGTTCCAATGCTCTCCATATAACACAATTAGTGACTGTGTTCCCACAGCCTAGAAGACCCTCTTAGCATTATAATTTTAGGTAGCACACAGTTTCAGGTACTGGGTACAAAGAGTTTGTACCATTGATAAAAACTTTTAAAGTATATCAGTACTGTGAAAGTATGTACTAGTACATGTATCTTTAATTTTATGAAATCTCTCCATTTCTCCTTAGATAGATAATATCTAAGTTGCCTCTTGTATTTTCCAGATTAAAAATAAGGAAGTAAGGAAGGTAGGTAGGTAGGCAAACTAAAGTAATTTCTATAAGAAATGCAGAGTACAAAACCAAATCCTCTCTTTTCATCTCTGGGCTCTTACTAAGTTCATAGATATTTTTTGCCTAGCATTACTAATACTTTATTTTCTTGTTTGTAATTTGGTCCAAATAATGTTAAATATTTTAGGCCTTCAAAACAGGGTAGCATGTGCTGATTTTGACTCATTCAATCTTTATTCCCACCAGCTTGAGAATTTTATTAGTCAATTAGGATGTGTCAGTAAAAAGAGTATTTATGTATATCATATATTTACATTTTACTCACTGAGGATAAACATTATGACCTATATTTTTCCTACATAAAGTCTAATAAATGCTCAACTCATACTATGTAATCAAGTAATTACCTGTTTGACTTATTTATGCAAACTACTAAATACCATAAGAGGACTCAAAAACTAATATAATAACTTGAGAATCACGTAAAGAGTTTTCTTAACTATAATTTTTATAGAAATGTTCCACCCCCGGCTGGTGTAGCTCAGTGGATTGAGCGCGGGCTGGGAACCAGAGAGTCCCGGTTCGATTCCCAGTCGGGGCATATGCCTGGGTTGCGGGCCAGGTCCCTAGTGAGGGCCATGTGAGAGGCAACCATACATTGCCCTTTCTCCCTCCCTTCTCCTCTCTCTGAAAATAAATAAATGAAATCTTAAAAAAAAAAAAAAAAATCAACTAATGAATGCATAAATAAGTAGAACAATGAATCTATTTCTCTCTAAAAATCAATAAATTAAAATTAAAAAAAAAGAAATGTTCCACTTTAATCAAAATTTTGATTAATAAATTACAAAACTACAAATTTATCTATATTAATTTTTAAAAATACTGATATGTACACTGTTAGAAGAAGGTCAAAAGATTGTAAAAAAGAAGAAAATTTTACCCTTTGTGACAGCATGGATGGACCTATAGAGTATTATGCTAAGTGAAATAAGCCAGGCAGTGAAAGACAAATACCATATGATTTCACTCATCTGTGATATCTAATGAACAAACTGAACTAACAAGGAAAAATGAGGACAGACTCAAAGATGGAGCGCAGATGACAGCTAGTGGAGGGGGTGGGATGTTAGGGGGTGGAGGGATTGAGCAAAAAGGAAAAAGGACTCATGGACATGGACAACAGTGTAGTAACTGCTGGTGGGGAGGGGAATACAAGGGATTAAATGGTAATGGGAAAAATACAATAAAGATTAAATAAAAAAAAGATAATGTCTCATTTCTACCAATGACTCATTATACAACCATTCATAAAAGCAAGTGACAAGTTTTCCTGTGTTCCTTAAGTCCTGTAAACTAAGGGGGCTGGTGAACGATCTATATCCTTTTCCTAGTTCAAAAATCCTATAACTGTCAATGTTGAGTTCTCCTCTCAGGTGTATCTCACTACGAGAATTAATTTCAAGACCTTTGGATACCTATCTCTTGGAGCTAAAAGGCAATCTATAATATCTAGCTGTCTTATATCCAAGAGCTTCATATTTCATAGTATTAATATTAGTATTATATCACAGACCTTTCTAATTTACATGTTTATAAAATAAAATCAAAGGCAGTAAGCAGAATAATGCCCTCCCCACACAAAAGATATCAACACCCCGATCCCTAAACCTGAGAATATGTTACTTTACATTAAAATTTTTTGTTGTTGTTGAAGATGTGATTAAAGTTAAGAACCCTGAAATGGAAAAATGATCATAGATTACACATGAAGGCCCAATCTAGGGAGTCCTTAAAAAGCAGAGAACCTTTCTAGGCTGCGTTCAGAGAAAAGCTACATCGCTCGCTGGCTTTGCAGATGAAGGAAGGGGTCACGAGCCAGGGAGTGCAGGCAGCCTCTAGAAGCCAAAGGGGAAAGGAAGTGGATCCTCCCCTAGAGCCTCCCCAAAACAACTTAGTCCCGACAGACCCCTTGATTTTAACTCAGTAAGACCCATATTAGACTGCCGGACCAAAGAACTCTTAAATAATAAGTCTGTTATATTATTTTAAGCCACAACATTTTTAGTAATTTAATAGCAACAGAAAATGAATATTGCACATCAAAGAAAATTCTGGAAAACTATGTCAGTAAAAGCAGTCTTTAAATATTTATAAAGAAAATGTATTTACAGTCTACAGCCACACCACCCTGAACGCGTCTGATCTCGGAAGCTAAGCAGGGTCGGGAAGCTAAGCTGGTGAGTACTTAGATGGGAAAAAATGTATTTATGGATTACTTATATAAGTAAAACTGAGTTTATCTGTTCAAAATTCACTAGTCATAAGTCTCTGATTTGATTATTAGAGCACTGCTTGGGCATATATATAAAATACTTACTATTAATAAAATTTTTACATACCTAATTGTTCAATAATACTTGAAACCATCCCAAGAGGCTTTAATTCAATATCTTCAGGCAGAATAACTGTGAGTTCTTCAACTGAAGGTAGTTCCTGTAATATAAAAAAGCATTAATCTTTTTCAGCTTCAACAATGTAACTGTTTAAAAACGGTAAATTAGTTTCTACTTAAAGTCCTATACGCATCTCATTGAAGATCCAACATTAAGTACTTATACCACCTCTCTGATCCCCTGCTTTGTGTCTGGCAGTACTTCTCCCACCACCACCTCCCCCCCTAAGTGATCCAATAGGTCTAGTGTCCACACCTAAGCCAGAGGGACTGAGAATGTAGAAAAGAGTCCCATTCGAGATTTTTCCAATTACACTTGAACAAGAGACCAATAAAAAAAGAAAGTTATTGTTACAGAATCCAAGGTTAAGAGAAGAGACAATTCACATAATTCTCAGAGGTATTCCATTTGAAAAATAGTAATTCCCCAGGTCATGACGGTTTTTCCACAGAAGAAGAGTTCTCTCTCTTAGCTGCCTTGATTTGATTAATCAGTGAAATTGACTGTGATTAAGTTGTTGAGCAGAGATGTAGCAGTCTTTTCTGAGGCTCTGTGAGAAAAGAGATAAATGTCTGGCCTCTTCAGAAAAAAATACAGAATTCCTGGAAACAGAATGTAGGCATCAGTCCAGAAAAAGCTGGGAGGGTGTTACCTGTTATCTTCCCCCTGTAGGTTAAAAACCAAATTTCTTAACATCAAAAGATCTCTCTTTTTTGACCCAGCACCTAACTAGCTCAGTTGCTATAGAAACCAGACATTGAAGTAGAGGTGAGGTTGAAGAGAAATCTAGGAATAAAGCTGGCCTTAGGCTTTAAATTAAATAAACAGAACAAACTTTCTATTCTTTTTTTTTTTTTAAAGATTATATTTTTATTTATTTTTAGAGAGAGGGGAAGGGAGGGAGAAAGAGAGGGAGAGAAACAGCAATGTGTGGTTGCCTCTCACATGGCCCTCATGGGGACCCGGCCTGCAACCCAGGCATGTGCCCTGACTGGGAATCGACCGGGACCGTTTGGTTCCCAGCCCACGCTCAATCCACTGAGCTACACCAGCCAGGGCTCGAACTTTCTATTCTTGATCTTTGCCAAAAGATCACAATTAACTCCTAGAAGTTTTAACCTAAGAAGGCTTAAAACTGCAAAGATCCTATTAATGGCATGTTAGGAGTTAGTTTGGAAGAAGGTAACTTCTGGGGAAAATGTTGAAAAACACACCTAAATAATACAGAGTATTGCAGGCAAATGCATCGTAGGTAATGATTTTCCTCTACTAAGACTCCAGTTTTAACAAAATCACTTAAACAATGTTAAGGTATAACTTGCTTCTAGGAGATGCCATTTTCTGATCAAGGATTACTGATAAAAAGCCACACTAAGGTTTCAACTAACTCAATGCTGAAGACTTACCTCTGCATAGCCGTGGAAGACATGACTGTGATTTATATATCTGAATATTTCTGTACTTTTAGGAAGAGGACAATCACTTGTCATTTTACCCTATTAAATGTGGAGAGCATTTTCTTGGCAAGACCATGACTGAAACAGCCTTGTTTAACAAGTTCTAAGCTAAAGAAACCCCACACCCTGTTAAACACAAGACTGGAAAACTACAATGGAGAGGGAAGACAGACAGGAGGGCTTTAACGCTATTATAGAGGGCAATTGTGATGTGGGTCTCACGCCAATTCTGGTGTAGGGAACAGCACCCCTTACAACTGGCTGATGGTATTTTTAACGCAGAAGTGTAGTTGGAAACTCTGCCCTGTTGCCCATCCCAATTATAGCAAGATCTAGAGGAAAAACTCTCATTGCTTTTAGCCTGTGCTAAAGCCTACTGGTTAAATCAAGTCCGGAGTGTGGTGGTAGAAGACAGGGTAGGGAAGTCTCTGAAAGAGGAAGTGCTGTTACATCTTTTATAAAACCTCTGACCTGGACAGGGTTGCAGACCACAAGCCATTAACACTCAGGACACACAATCAATGTTATTCTCAAATACTAAACAATTGTTATTCGACCACAAAATGAAAGGATCCTTGTTCTGCATTTTCCACTAGGAGGAATAAGGTCCCATGCAATATAATTATGTTTTGGTACAATTCTAAACTCTGATACTGTTTTGGTTTTTAAAAACTTTAAAGCATAATGCTAATACAAATTTCTGTTTTTAATAAAAGGAAAACCTCAAGTAGTGCAGAAGGATGCAAAGTAAAAAGCAGAATTCCTCTACCCTATTCCTTTTAACCTGCCAATTCCTCTCCACAGACCGCTGTTGTTCAAGTCTTTCAAATACATTTACTATGCAGACATAAACTTCACATTACTAACTTTAAAATGTTTCGCTTCAATAAAATATAAACATTGTGATATAAGCTATCTCACCTATCACATCTTGCATATCTTTCTACACCAAAACTAAATATCTAATTTTATTTAAATACTCTTATGGTATTCCACTATATAGATGTATGATAATTTAGCACACCTGTCACCTGATGAAACATTTATCTCCCTTTTCCAAATTTTTACCATAACACACAATGAAACAATGAACATTCTTCCACATACATCTTTGAGTAACCCCTATCATAAATTCTTCTAAATGTTAACTGCTAGATCCAAAGACATAAGCATTTTTAATTTTGACAGATACTGCAAGTTTTGCTTCCAAAAAGGATTCATCAGTTCACACTTCCACAAACAATAGATCCAAAACAGTATCTTGCTTTAATTTGAATTTCTTCATTAATCAGGAAGATTGAACATCCTTGTACATTTCCTGGTTATTTTTATATATTCATGAATTGTTTGTATATTTTAAAAATTTGTCTTTAGCTTTTTATTAGTTTATAAAAGAACTCTAGGTTTTAAAGAATGTTTGTCTTTATCAGATATGTAGCAAATACCCACTCCCTTAGTACTAGCATATTTTTAGCATTTGTTACTTAACAAACTTTGATATTTTAATTTTTATGAAATCAAAAATACCAATCTCTTCTTTTTCTTGGCTTTTTAGACTTCTGACAGTCATATTCAGAAAGACTTATTCTTGATCAAATTAATTTCTAAAATTCACTGATGTTTTCATCACGTTTCTAATTTCATTTTTAATATTTGCTTATTTGGTCCATTTGTGATTTTCTTCTTATATAAAAGCAAGGTAGAGATTGGATTTATCTTAACCAAATTACTAGCCAGTTATTCTCACATGTTGAAGAATAATTCATTTTCCCTACTGATTTGAGAAACAAATTTTAGCATATACTAAATGTACTTATATATTTGGGTTTTTTGATGAAATCTCCATTTGGTTCTACTGATCACTGTCAGTGTCAGTACTAAACTATTTTACCAACCGTGCCTTTCATAATATGTTTTAATATTTGGATACAGGGGCTAGTATCCCTATCCACTCTACATGAGTATTTTTCCCCTTGGAATTTTTCCAGTTATTTGCCCTTGCACACATTTATTTCACTAGATAAACTTTAACACCAGTTTGTTATATTAGTATTGTTAGTATTGATTAAAATCATATTTAATTACAGTTGTCTTCTTACAGGTCCTACATAGTCCTTAAGTTATTCAAAGTCATTTTGTACACTATTTGCTATTATAAATTACTAATTATTTAATATTTTTACTGCTATTATAAATGGATTCTTTACAGAGTGCCATTTAAAAATCAGAAAACATCATGTTGAAATTTGTGTCTAGTGATTTTCTTGTGTATTTACTATATTACCATATTTTAAAAATGTAAGTACTCCTCCTTCTTTTCAGGATTAGTACATCATATTTTTCACTTTTCAACATTGGGTGGTACTTCCAGAATGTCAAATGTCAAGCAACTGTGAAGTCTGACTCTTTATTAGGAATGTTTCAAATGTTAGCATGATAATGCACTTGGATTAGAATTTCTTCTGATAAGATTAAGAAAGTATCCATCTACTCCTATCCTACCAACTATTTTTTTAAATTAGAAATGACTGTGAACTTTATCAAATGCCTTCTTATCATCTTTTGAGATAGTTATAATTTAAGTTGAGCAGGTCGGTCTGAGAAAGTCCCAGCTCTAAGGATGCTGCGGGACACACAGCACAAGGAAGACAAGGGGAGGTGCACAAAGCCAGAATATCTGTAGTGGGCACAGACTGACACTCGTGGTCGAAAACAATCTAACAGGCCCCCTTAACTCCTGCTGCTACCCTAGTTTGTCCTATGTATGAACAGAAATAAAAGTTTTACCTACAAATGGGGAAGATCACTAATCTCATGTAGAACCAAAATTAGGGGAAGAAACAGCCACAGACACTGCTGTCTGTGATCACCACCATGCTCTAATGCCAGTTCGGCAATCCCAGTACCTTGCTAACACAGTGATGTATATACCATTTCCTAAACATTTCCTAAAAAAAGTCAATGAAGGCATTAAGTTGCCTCTTAATAGTTACAGACCTGCCTATAAAAGTGTTGTGCATACAATTTCTATCCCAAATATCTGCACAACACAAAGCCATATAAAGAACTAAATACTATACATAAAGCATGTAATACATGAATGGGATCAATAAGTGAAACCAGGTCTGTACAATCCCAGGCAGAGAGCCTGCTACAGTTTGCCCTTCAAAGTCCAGTTAAATCGAGCAGTGTAGGCCTATTGTAGGCTTTGAAAATGGCAGGCATTTGGGGACTGATCAAGGGAGAAAAGACACATTTCTTTTAAATGAGTATGCTACGAAAGGACAGAAGGGGGGGAAATATCGCAAAGTCCGACAAGAATTCACCCAAGTGATGTGCTTTCCATAAAGATTTTTGGCAGATTCAAAAATAGAACTTAGAAGGTTCAAAGGGAAAGTTCCTTGGATGTGCCATGTCAGAATGGGCAGGAAGAAATCCTGTATTGATGTTTGGATGTCAAATGTCACCTTCTCTTCCCTAATTGCTAAATCTCAAGTACTCCCCCCACCAATGAGCCTAGTCACTGTCAGATCATTCTGCTGCCCTTCCTTCTTGTAAACACATCCCTGTCTAACATCCTGTTTGTTTACTTCTTAAAGTCTATTTTCCTAACTAGACAATATATCCAACAAGAACTTGAACCTGGCCAGTCTTTGACTGGCACATAAAAGGTGCTTAATATACATTTACTGAATGAACTGACTTATCAGTCCATGCTAAACAAAAATCTCAAAAGAGGTTAGTCTTTTTCAGTCAGAGCAAAAAATATATATTGAAAATACAATTCTTAGAATTCAAAGGATAATTCTCAAGGAATAAAAAGAACTTCAACCGAACCTCCTCAAAAATAAGGTAAATAAGGCAGGCTTCGAAGTAAGCTTCACTGCTCAGGATTGAGAAATCGATACTCAGGTTTGCAGCAGCGAACATTATTATAATTATTAGATTCACACCTGGCTCCATGATAACACAGCAGCTGCCCCAGGTAAGATAAACAAATCTTCTCCGTCTCACAGGACTCATAATCTTCTTTAAGGGAACAAAAAAATCAATCACTTTGATTTTCTGAAAGTGGGGGAAGGTGTGTGTGTGACAGAAAAGAGAAGGAGAAACACAGAGACAGACACACTCCAATAAGGAAAAACATACAGCAGTACACAGAATATAAAGAATCAGAAATAAAACACACTAAAAAATGAACTAAAAAATGAAAGGTAGAGGTGACGAGGGGAACCTGGGATAGAAAGAGCTTCTTCATCACCTAATAAGCAAAAATCAAAGACAAAATGAAGATAACAGAAGAAGGCTATTTGCCGCAGGTTAGGAAGTTTAAAATATGAGACTGGATTATCCTACCACCCTCATGGAAAGATGGATGAGGAAAGACTCGTTTTATTCTGTTTTTCCAATGAGACACTATATTTATTTAAATTAATTGAAATTTAAAAAAAATTTAAAATGCAGCCCTCAATCACACTAGCCATATTTCAAGTGCTCAAGAGCTTAAACCCAAAGGTTTAAGAACACATGAAGACAGACGGGATACAGAACAATTTCCATCACTGCAGGAAGCTCTACTGGACAGCACTGCTTTACACTGTCATACATCCAAGGGCTCTCCATCACAAAACATAACCGGGTATGAACAGCACCAATCTATTTTTGGTTATTAATACAGGTATCATTTTAAGACCACATTATAACAGCATGCACCATATGACTATGAAGTCCTTTTTTGTTAAATCCTCACCCAAGGATATGTTTATTGATTTTAGAAAGGAGAGGGGGAGGCAGGGAGGGGGAGGGAAAAGAGAGGGAAACATCCATGTGAGTGAGAAACACTGATCAGTTGCCTCCTCTATGCAACCCAACGACCAGGGATCAAACCCACAACGCATGTGCCCTGATGGGGAATTGAACCTGCAACCTTTTGGTTTTTGTAAGTACCCTACTGCATATGACACTAAGCTCAGATTCAGACTAGCCCATGAAATATTTTCACCTAAAAAATAAAACTCAATACTTCTTTGTAATATCTTTATATTTTCCTTTTTTAAATAAATACAATGTTCTCATCCTGTTTTTCTCTAAAATTACTGTCACAGAAAAAAGTTCACAAGAATATCTTCAAAAGTTGACTCAAATATAAAAGTAAGATACAATTATAACCCATCTCAATAAGAAGAAACTTTTAACAATGAATTCTATCATTATCTTTTATGTTAACAGAGGAGGCCATGTCTCATCAAATCTAAGACTGATTTTATATACCCTATAGATAAAAGCATACAAATAATTACAAAAATGTCATCAATTAGTCCCAACTTTTCAAATATGTCAAAAGGTAAAAAATAGTGCCCATTTTAAAACTGACATTAGCTGTAGGCATAATAATGAACAAATAATGAAGCAACCTTTCCTGAGCCCCTACTAGGTAACAGACACTGAGAATTCATGGGAAGCAGCAGGCCTGTCCTTTCATTGGCAAAGGTCACATTCTCTCCACCGGTCACCTATCCATCATCAATATATCCTATCCATCTTTCAATCTAAGTTCAAGCCATGAGCCTCCCTCGACCACTGCCGTGAAAGTTAACACCCCTTCAACTCAATCCTATGGCTTCTTTGGTCAGGTGCCATTCACCTGACATTTAATCATTCTCTCTCTCGTGTTATTTTGCTTTCAGCCTAAGTGTGCATGCTCACTCTCTAGCTAAATTCCTAGTTGACAAACATTTGTCTTTATCCTCTAAAGCAGTAAAAACTCACTCATATTGCCATGATCAGTGCGGCTCAGCTGGCTGGGTGTCGTCCCGCAAAGCAAAAGGTTGACCATTTGATTCCCGGCCAGGACACATGCCTGGGTTGTGGGTTTGGCCCCGGTTGGGGTTGGAGAGCATAGGACAGGTAACGGATTGATGTTTCTCTCCCTCTCTTTCTCCCTCCCTGCCCCTCTCTCTAAAAATAAATAAGATCTTTACAAAATTTAAAAAAAAAAAAAAAGAATTCAATAAAATCTACTGGGGAATGGGGGAATCTAATAAATAAATGATTTCTAAGTTAACAGTCATATATGTGCATATACACAGGGCATATGGATACTCTACTCAATAAAAGTTTTTATTTGAAGTTTAAGGGATCATTCATGCTTAATATAAGCTTTATTGAAATAATTTTGTACAATGAAACACAAAATAGTAATTTTTTTTAAAGATTTTCTTTATTTATTTTTAGAGAGAGAGGAAGGGAGGGAGAAAGAGAGGAGGAGACACATCAATGTATGGTTGCCTCTCACATGGCCCTCACTGGGGACCTGGCCCGCAACCCAGGCATGTGCCCTGACTGGGAATCGAACCAGGACCCTTTGGTTCCCAGCCCGTGCTCAATCCACTGAGCTACACCAGCCAGGGCTAAAATATTAATATTTTTAATAGTATATTTGTAAAGAGCTCCAAATACTAATAATTCCACATAGTCATAAAAAGATGAAGACAAAAGAGGCCTGCATTTAGGACAAAACTCATAAACCAAGTTAGACCTTGAAAACACCATATTCGGTCAACAAATATTAAGTGTAGGCCAAGGTGCAATACAACTTAACCAACGGTGGGAGATCAAAAGGTATGAAATAATCCACCGTACCTCTGGCTGCCATCTTCTGTCCAGATATTTCCCTGTCCTCACATTAGGATGTTTCAGGGTACGTGCCTCCCTCCACTGCCAAAATCAGAAACAGGCCACAGTGCATGCAACCCAACTACAGAGTGTACTCGTTCTAAATGTAATATAGTCAGTCTCCAAGTTATGAAGGTAAATTTACCAAGAATTGCCTACAATCATTAAATTTTTTCCTTGGTCATGCTATATTTTATGTATAAATAATAAATACATTAATATCCTTATTGCAATATTATAATAAAAAGTTTAAATGTTACGTAAAATCAGGTTTTCAGAAGAAAAAAATAGGCACTAATTTATAAAATTTATTTCTGATTAAGGCTTTGAAATGTTACCATCCTATAAATGTATTTATGATTCTAAATTTTTAATTGTATCTGATTTATCTGAATGAGGAGTTCAAGCCATAACTTGCTGAGAACATTTTTCAAGAAGACTCTAATTTTCCCATTCACTGAAACACAAAATAAACCCTATGTGGTTGAATGTAGTTCCAAGGCCATAATGTATATATTACTTTACATTTAGTGCATAGGTTATATACAAACCTCCTCAGCATTAAAGAAGAGTTATGTTTAAAAGAGTAACTCCACTTGGTTTTATTTAATGTCACATATTACATAATTATGGCAGTATAAAAAGTCAATTAAGATTCTTCCTTTCCATTGCCTCTATACCTGACTAATCCCCCTTTTCCTTTTCCTCTGACCCCTGCTTTTCATTCAAATTATAACCAAATCTTATCAAGGGACTGTTACAACTATCTAAAGTTTAATTCTAAATGAACCATCTTGATTTTACTTCACCCATATACTTCCATATACTTATACTCAGAGATCTGCAAGAATTAGTAGCTAAATCACCAGGATCTTACATGCCAACAACAGCAAAGATTTAATAAGCTAGATCCCTCCTGCTTGAAAAAACAGACTAAATGGTGGTAAAAATTACTGTATTTTTCAGACTATAAGATGCACCCCCCCAAATGTGGGAGGAAAATGGGGGTGCATCTTATAGTCCAAATGTAGCTTACCTGGCTGTTTACATTTACACTGGTGAAATATGTTATTTACATTATTAAATATTTTACCACATGTTTTGCTTCAAAATTTTTTTTCCTATTTTCCTCCTCTAAAACCTAGGTGTGTCTTATGGTCCGGTGCGTCTTATAGTATGAAAAATACGGTAAGCTCAGCATGTCTAAATGACAATAGACACCTGCCTAGAATGAGATACTTTATAAAGAGGTCATAAAACTGAGAGAAATCGGGCATGTCTATGTTCTAGAGATCTCTAAAACCCAGCAAAAACTCCAACTGCTTGGTCTATTATAATTTATGTATACTTTTAAGCAAAGACAACATGGATAGAGTATTTCATTAATTTTCTTCAGAAAATATATTTTGTTACCACTAATTCTAACTGTTTGTTTCCTATACCAAGCAACTTCAATGAAACAGCACACACCACACCAGCTAGAGTTGTAACAAAAGAGGGAATACTTTCTAAGTAGTAAGAGTATCCCGAAAATGTTCAAATAAATATAAATCTAATTAGCCGGTTCATAGGGAAGCTGAAAGTGGAAGATGCTATATGGCGACCCAAGGACACAGAAATCCATGTATAATCTAGAAGAAAAAGATGAATCTACAGGTAAACAGAGAGAGTCAGTCAGTAAAGAATAAAATGACTCTCAGAGAACTATGTGAATGTTCAAGAGGCATATAAAAGACACGGCATGGCCATCTTCCACAGCTGCCTTAATTCTTAATGGCTTTCCTATGCAAGTTAGAGCAGATCTTTCTTCTCTTCAAGTAATCTGAGTCTCTGTTGCTCACAACCACAAGACTACAGCCTAAGTCACATGTGGTAACTTCTTCCAAGTCTTCCCCTGTTCCCAGATATAGAGGGTAACAACTACTACCTCCTTCTGAAATGGATGTAAGCTCCCTCTCCTGTGACAAAGAGCCCATTCCTCGCAGTCTGCATGGGGTGGATACCACCCTTCCAACTGCCACCCTCCTCCAAACGCAAACACATTCCCACTTCCCTTCAGTCAACTGCTCTTGTCCGCTCCTGCCCACACACTCACCCACATGCTTTCTTTCTCTCAAGCATCACTTTCCTACATACTCTCCCACGCAAACAGGAGTGACTATGTGACTCATGCCCACGCAATCCGAATACCCATTCCACTAGCCTCAATAATTTGTTCAGGGCTGTGTACCAGGCCCCCGCTAAAACAGTAAAAATCCTTCCCATGACTTTCATACAGGAGAATTAGTGGCCAATCTGCCAGCCCCAAAGAGCAACACCTACTGAGCGACAGAGAAAACAGAGTCCTAAAGATACTCTAGCTCAGTTTGTTGGGTGTCATCCCACAAAGTGAGAGGTCGCTGGGTCATTCCCAGTTAGGGCACATGCCTAGGTTGCGGGTTCGGTCCCACTTGGGTGCATACAATTCAAGTTTTTCACATCGATGTTTTTTTCCCTCTCTCCCTCCCTTGCCCTCTCTCTAAAAATAATAAATATATTTTATGAAAAAAAAAAAAAAGAAACACATGGGTACTCTATCCAGAAAAATAATAAACAAATAGACTAAGATTATGCAGTAAATTTCAAGTCCCAAGGTAAGAATTACAGATCTAGTAAAAAAGACAATATTCATACATATACAAAAATGCCGTGGTTATTCATTTGTTGTTTATACTCTAAGAGAAACAATCCTAAAACTCCATGAGAAATCCTAATAAGCTCAACCCATTTAATTTCACTTTCTATGTTTCTTAGTGCAATCAATTAAAAAAAAATGAGTTTAACTGAAATTGAGCAAACTGTTCTGTCTTAAGGACCAAATGAAAAAAGCAAGGTTGTATATCTACATAAGAAACATCTTCTAGGGAAGATGAAAAAAACGGAACATAGCAAACTTAAATTGACATCCCAGGAAGAACAATTACCAAATGTTAGACTTAGAAGCAACCTTAGAAATGACCCAGATCTATCCTCTGAACAATCCTCTCTTTTACTTAATTAAGACAGGTAAGGCCTGGTAAAAGCATGCCCAATATAATTGAGAAGTCTTCAAATTTATAAATCAGATACAGAATAACTGACATCAGTATTAGTACCACAACATATTTTAGAACATCCAAATTAGGGTTAGTAACAAATATAAGTACTTACATTAAGAAGTAATTCATCTTTTGTTTTAATAACAGGAAAATCCTTATTTTCCTTCTCAAGTTGTGAATTGTCGTCTCCATCGGACAGCACTGGAGGAAGTGATATTCGAGAGGAGGAGGAAGATGAGGAAGATGATGAGGAAGAGGAAGAGCTTGAACTATCTGAATCTGTTTCACTGTAGGGAAGAAGTTCAAAACTTACTAAAGCAGTAATATGATGGTATTAACATGCATTTATTCAACTAGGAAGGATCTACTTTACTACATATTTATTCTTGCTGATATAATTCAAAAGCTAGCATTCTGAAGTTGACTATGGTATTTGGAAAACAGTTCTTAATCCACTGTAACATTTTCAAAACCTGTTATAACTGCAGCCCATTTATAATAATACTCTCACACATCATACATCTGTCTTAATGTAATTAAGCATGTGACAAATCACTGACAGAAAAGAGCTCTGGGCAATGCATGTCCTTAGTGGTCACCAATGACCAGAGATCACTTACTTGCCAATAGTTTCTTCTCAGTCTTCAGGCAACTTGGAAACTCACATTCAATAGAATGTTTACCATTCTATTCTCTGAAAACTCCTTCAGCCCTTGACTTCAACAGCTATTCCTGTTACAATACCAGTAACCCTTCTCTGAGTTTGAATGCTGTTTACTGGCTACCCACTTCAGTCCATTTTAGATGCTGCTTGCAAAAGTCCGACCCTTATTCTCTTTTATCTCTGTACTCTTCCGTGAATAACCTCATGCACTCCAAAGCTTTTAATCATCACCCATGTGTAGATAACTCCTACATTTTCAAAACTGGTATCTCTAAGCTCCATCCCTAATCTCTGGGTGCACATTGGCCACCTGTGTATGAATGACCTACATGTACCTCACACTAGCAAGTTAAAAGAAAAAAAAAAGTGCATTCTCCTTACTGAATTGCTTCTCTTCTTAAGCTTCTATTTTATTCATTGCTTAAATCTTTAATCCAGTCACTATAGACAGAATCCTTGGGATCATTTTGAGCTACTGCATTCTCAGGCAATGATAAAATTCTATCTTCAGATTAGTAAACATCACTCCTGCGACATTATTTACAGTGGCCAAGACATGGAAACAACCAAAGTGTCCTTCAATAGATGATCGGATAAAGATGCAGTACACCCTGGCTGGTGTAGCTCAGTGGATTGAGCGCGGGCTGGGAACCAGAGGGTCCCGGTTCGATTCCCCGTCAGGGCACATGCCTGAGTTGCGGGCCGGGTCACCAGTGAGGGCCATGTGAGAGGCAACCATACATTGCTGTTTCTCTCCCTCTCTGTCTCCCTCTCTTCCCCTCTCCCTAAAATAAATAAATAAAATCTTTAAAAAAAAGATGCAGTACATATACACAATGGAGTAATACCCGGGCATGAAAAAGATAAAATAACGCCATTTGCGACAACACAGAAGCAAAGTAAGTCAGAAAAAGTTCAGAATAATCAATGTCAGTCATATGCAGGATGTAAAACTGAAAGCAACAAATGAACAAACAAGAAAAACAAACTGACAAAAACTCACGGACACAGACAACAGTATGCTGGTTACCAGAGGAAAGGGGTGCGTAGTAGTAAAGGGTAAAGGGATTAAATCTATGGTCACAGAAGATGATCTGACTTTGGGTGGTGGGCACCCGGTGCAGTATACCAATCATGTATCACACAAATGCACACTCGAAGCCTATATAATCATTAACCAATGTCACCCCAATAAATTTAATAAAAATAAACAGTCATTCATGACTGGACATTAGATATAAGGGAATTATTATTAATTTTTGTTCCATGTAATAATAGTATGATGAGTGTGTAAGAGACCGTCCCCTTAGAGAATGCGTGCTGAAACATTTAGGGATGAAGTATCACATGTAAATGACTTTAAAATGGCTCAAGAACATAAACACGTGAACCTAAGAGTTCTGAAGTATTAATATGGTTGTTAAACCAGAGTGATGGCTTTATGGGTTTGGACCATTCGTCCTAATTTTTATTCAGAAAATATTAAAACACAGAGAAAAACCTTAAATCCCCCCCCCTCTTCAAAATCCACACTGTGGACAAGGCAAAGGCCATGCTCCTTTAGCATGACGTCTCAGGGCCCCTGCAATCAGATTCCTGGTGACTTCCCCAATCCCATCTCCTATCACTTCTCACACACACCCTTCCATCCAGCAGAGAAGCTTATACAGCCTCCCCTTTGTTTGTGCTCTTACCTTTGACTGGAATGTACTCAATGGAGAGAAATTCTTTCTCTTTATTGTCTCAACTCAGATCTTACCTCCCTTGACACCTCCCCTACCCACCCAAAGTAGAATTACTTCCTTATTTCCTTATCTCTCCCGGCACTCTTTTCAAACTGCCTACTAGAGCCTGTTCCATAGTATACTATAATTCATTGAAAAACATGTCTTCCTAGCTAGATCTTGAAGGGTTTGAAACTAAGAGATTAACTCTGACTAGTATTGCCTTTCCTTCTGTTATGGGAGAAATGGGTAAAGGCCAATTTCACCCCTTGGACTAAGGAACCCATCCCATTCATAAGGGAACTCCTTCCTACCATTACTGCATTAGGAATCACTCCCTCTATCCCAGATCGTTCCCATCAGCACTAGCAACACTCTGTAGTACCTCTGTCTAATCTCTTCAGCTCCGGCCTCATTCCCCCCCTTAACATTTCTTAAGAGTTGTTACAACTCATTAACTCTTGATGGCTTTAAATATAACATTCACTTAAAAAAACTTAAAAGACATTAACACTTAAATCACAGTTTGAACCTTGTTTGAATTCTAATTCAAACAAACCAACTATTAAAAGACATCCTTAGGACAATCAAGAAAAATCTAAATACGAACCGGGCATTAGGTGATATTAAGGAATTAATTAATTTTACTAACATTAATAATGACATGGTTATATAAAGAGCGGTTTATCAAGTACTGCATAGTAAAAAATTTACAGGTAAGGTAGCAAGCTGCCTGAGACTTGCTTTAAAGCTATCAGGTTAAAAAGGTAGAAATGTTAACTAAAACAAGATTAGCAAAATATTGGAAACTGCTAAGTTCAGTGATGAGTATATGTGCATTCATTATATCACTCTCTTCTTCTTCCAAGTTTGAAAATATCCATAATAAAAAGTTAGTTTTATTTTAAATATGACAATGCTCAAACGTACACCTCCAGCTCAAAACTGTCCTCCAAACTCTAAGCTCATTATACTACCACTGCTTGCCTAACATCTCCAATTGCTGTCAGAGAAAGCCGTTAAGTGTCCAAGTTAAACATTCCCACTGGTCTTAGTGATCAGCACCACAACCCACTCTGCTGATGACTCTTTGTCTACCCACTGCCACGTCTACTAGCAAGCCCGATCAGTGTGACTTCAAAATATTTAATCCAGGCCCACCCATGGTCACATCATGGACTCACGCAACATCTTTCAACTATTTCCACTCTTGCTTCTCTGCTTTTACTCTTGAACCAGTTCAATTCTTACTCTGCAGAGCAAAGCTTATTAGAATGCTAACCTAGGCATGCCATTTCTGTGCTTAAAATCTCCCCAAAAGTTTCTCTAGCACTTAGAATTAAAACTTTAATATGGCCAGTGTCCCACAGGGTTGACTCTACTAATGCTTTCTCAGTGCCTTGCTTGTTCCTTCATGGTAACTTTCACCAACTCCATTTACTTACTAGTATGTTTACTCACCTTTTTCATCCCTCTCACTGGAATATAGGGCAGGGATCATGTCCAACTCTGTTCAGTATCCCGCACAATACATTCAAATACTACTTGTAAACAATGTCCAGTGTGGGCAAGGAACATCCTAAATACTTAAGTCCTCTCCCACCATATTTCATATTTGGTGGGAGTTTCATATTTAAAAGGCGCAAGGTGGGGGGGTGGGGGATTCTTACAAAACCTAATCAGAGCATACAATAATACTAAATAACAATGTCTTGCTAATTTCATGAATATGCGCTCCCCACAAAGAATACAAGAATTAACAAAGCTGCCAGAAGCCAATTTGGAAACACATAAAATCTAACTAACTAATCCTCACTTCACCTGGTGCAAAAACAAGAACATAGGCTAAACGTGATGTAAGAAGTCAGATCTGACACAAAACTCAAAAGTTGTAACCACGAAGAGACACGCCAAACTAAGTATATGGAAACAATCTAATAACCTCAGGGTTTCTATATTTTAACTGAAAATGCTACGATCTATACATAGGACCAGAGAGATCAATTGTCGGCAGCGTATACTGGGAGAAAGGGGCGGTCCGAGCTACGAGTCAGCACGTGCGCAGTGAATTTCAGGGACCTCCCCCGGCCTCCCCGGCCCAGGCGTGCACCGCCTCAGCCCCCATGTCCCGGCTCCTCCCGCAGGTTACAAAAGCAGCTTCGGGACCCGCCGGCACCCGACCTGTCCGAATCGGAGTCCGATTCCGAGTCTGAAGTCCCCAAGGAGTCTGGGGTCGGCACCAGCTCTGCAGCGCCCGGGCCGGTGACGCAGGCCCCTCCAGGTGGCGGTTCTGGCCCCAACTCCGGCGCGAGGTTCCCGCCAAGAGCAGTGCTCAGCGCGAGTTCAGGCGGCTGCTGCCTGGCTAGCTGAGCCTCCGCGTCCTGCCCAGTGTCTGGGGGCACCTCATCCGACTGTGGTGGCTGCGGTGTCTCTGGGACAGGAACGGAGCCCGGTGTCGGCACTGCCTGTCCTTGGCCAACCCCAAAGCCGGTGCCACCAAATTTCAGAGTCTCCAACTGAACAGCGGCGGCCTCCACCACTTCCATCGCGGCACACTGGAGACCAGGTCAGGCTCCCGTTCTTGTCCTCGGACAGGCTACCAGCTCGATCTGGAACTAAAACAACCTTAGTAGCGGACAGAAGAGCGCCTGGGCCCCACTTCCCGCGTTTCTCCCGTAACTACACGCGGGGTTACCTAGAGACACGCCCCCGCCGTTCTCTCACCGGCACTTCCGGGAGAGCGTCTGACGTAACGTGATGCAACCGCGCTCACTGGGGGCGGGGCGGGCGCGAAATGTTTGCAGATAGGGTTTCATGCGGCCCTAAACTCAACCTTTTCACTGTAACTTTGGAACTGTGTGCAGCTCAAACCGCAAAATCAGATGAATAGACTCCTAGTCGTGTCACTGAATCTGGTGCAATTCTATTAGAAGCTAAGATGTGATTGTGCGAGGCTCTGTATTTCAGAAACTAGAGCCAGGAAACCTTGAACAGACACTTTCAGTAAACTTCACCAAAATTATGTTAGGTTAATGGATAGATAGCAAGCATATTGACCATTTATCTCAAAAAAATCACTTCAACTATTCCGATTTTTTTCTCTAAAGCAGCCTCAAATTCGAGAGAGCAGTATGGTAGACAGAATGTGCCACTTAGTGATGTCCATCTTGTAGTAAGTAGTTGACAGTTTCATCGAATGAGTGGGAGGAGACTAAAATGTACTAACTTAACTGGGAAAACCATTACTCTAGAAGATCATAAGGAAAACAAGCAAAAAGTTTTTAGGGTTGAGCTAGGGATCAGAATGTTATGGTTTCCTATTGGAGCTTAAATTTAATGCATCTGTCCTTCCAGTAGTAGTAGTCGTTGTTACCATTTTTAAGCATGCATATGTGTCAAGGAATATGCTAAAGATTTTATCAATTACAGTCCTCTGGAGGAGATTGGTTCCAGGAGCCCCCAACCCCTCCCCCTCAGATACCAACTCCAGGAATGCTCAAGACCCTAGTATGAAATGGCATAGTATTTGCAAATAACCTACACACATCTTCCTGTATGCTAAAAACCATCTATGAAGTACTTGTAATACCTCATACAATGTAAATGTTATGTAAATAATTTATATACTGTGTCATTTAGATAATAATGACAAAAAAAATTTGTACATGTTCAGTACAGACACAACCTTCATAGGCCTAGCTACACAGTACATGTCAGCAACAATATAATGTTTAAAAAAATATTTTCCTTCTGAGGTCAAGGTCCATTGAATCCATGGATGCAGAACCTGCAGATACAGAGGGCTGGCTGTATACAATGAGAATTTATTATGTGCTCTCCACAGTAGTAAACTTTCACAGAAATTCAAGGCAAAAGTCGTTTTAAGGCGCTTACAATCTAATTGAAGTAAAAAGGTCAATGCACAAGAAATAGCAAAGCACTTGAAATGTGGACTACAAGATGTAAGTGCAGTAGTAATAGCAAGTTAAGTAAGAGTGGGGGGCCATATCATGGAAATCCTATAAAGAGAAATGGGAATTTAAACTTAAGATACTATTCACTAGATTATGAGCTCCCTCACCTTTCTGCTTCCAGATTTATAAACTTCATCAAATCCATTCTCACTCTTATCTCTTTGATCTTAACAAGTTCCCTCCTAATGTACAAGTGATACAGATGTGCTATGGATTTCAAGTCTTCAGACCTGCTCAGGGACCATTCTCATCTATTTTATCTCAATATTTTCAGTTAAAATCAACCTTTTTCTTCCTCTTTCTTCTATTTCCTTCTTTCCCTTCTTGAATATGTTTTCTTTTTTTTAATTTAAAGATTTTATTTATTTATTTTTAGAGAGAAAGGAAGGGAAGGAGAAAGAGAGGGAGATAAACATCAATGTGTGGTTGCCTCTCACCTGCCCACTACTGGGGACCTGGCCTGCGACCCAGGCATGTGCCCTAGACTGAGAATCGAACCACCAACCCTTTGGTCTGCAGGCCTGCCCTCAATCCACTGAGCTATGCCAGCCAGATGAATATGTTTTCTTTTTAACCCCTCTCCTTATTTTATTTCTTCATTGGAAAACTATTTGAAAAAGTAGTCTGCACTTGGTTTTCTCCAATTCCTCATCTTCTGTTTCTTAACTCATTGCAGTAAACTTAATGACAAAACCAGTACACTGAAACTTCTCTTTGAAAGTCATAAACAACTTTAACTGAATTGTGAAATCCAGTCAATGTTCTTTAGCATTCATGTTTGCTGGCCTCTAGGAATATGACACTGTTTACCACTCTCTCTACTTTTGGCATTTGGGATATCGTTCTTATATTTCTCCCCTCTCTGCTTTATTCATTTACTAATTTATTTATTTTTAGTTTTATATGTGACTCTCCATTCACTCTTAATCTTTGGTGTATTGATCAGTTTCACTTCTCCCTAATCCATTCTTACCCTGTAGCTGGAATATGATTTCTAAAATGCAGATGTGACCACATGATTTCTCTGGTCTGAAACCTTCTAAATAACTCACCTTTGTCTTAAGCTAACATCAGCCTACTAAGTGTGACATGGAAACATAGCCTTATAAGTCACCCACCGAAGTGGTGATGAGAATAAACATGGTGTTGTCAGAGAGGATTTTAACCAAAGTATGGTGACAGGAAAATATTTTGTGATTTCTACATTCAACACACAGTTCTCAAAGATATCAGCATTTATATGATATAATCTAAAACTTGAGTGTTCTTAAAAATTGAAACTATGAACTTTACCTTAGACTGCTGTGAAGACTTTGTTTTTCATTATTGCTGACCCTTATAAATGATCATCCATCTATGGCATTAGATTATCCTGTGCTCCAAGCCTTGAACCTCCTTTTTATGGCAGGCATTTTAAAGACCTCCCCTCAACCACATCAAGTATGATTAAGAATGCCAATTGGTATCAGTCTTTCAGGGACTCTTCAAAGTGCTCTTCGGATAAATATACATTCTCCTTGCCCACTGCTACTAGAAAAACTACCAGGTGGACCACATGAATCAGGTCATTGAAGAAAGTCCCCAGGGAAACAAAATCTCTAGGAAGGATTACAGGGTTATCTCTTTTCCTGAGGACAGAATTTACATATACCAGCTGTGGTAGACGATGTTCGTGTGGCCCCCAAATTAATTTGTTGAAACCTGACTTCCAAAGTGATAGTATTAGGAGGAGGGGCCTATGGAAGGTGACTAAGTCCTGAGGGTGGAGCCCTCATAAAAGGGATTTGTGCTTTTATAAAAGCTAGAGCTCCCTAGCTCTTCTGTCCGTGATACTAAATGGAGAAGTCAGCAGTCTGCAAACAGACAGGGTGCTCTCATCAGAAGCCACCCACACGGGTGCCCTGAGCTTAGACTTCAGTCCTTCAGAACTGTGAGAAATAAATCTCTGTTGTTTATAGATCACCCAGTCTGTGGTTCTTCGTTACAGCATCCTGACTGACGAAGACGCCGACATCCCATGACACAGGTGTTAACGGTGTATTAAATTCAAACTTTTGAATGAAGCACCAGAATACATGAGGTGCTAGACTTCCCTGGATGTAGAATTTCAAAGGAAATAACCAATACTCATTTATAAAAATCTTACATCAGAGAAATGAAAAAAAAAATAGGAAGGGGGCTATTTTGGAAGAAAAAGTCATGGATTTTCGGAAGAAAGTTTTGGAAGGAAAAGGCATGGATTCCTGTGATTCCCAGTGCCTCCCTCAATCTCCCTTAACTACTCTCCCCGCCACCTCCCATCAACACAGGAAAGACTAAAAAACCTAGAATGATAACAAACTACAAAAAGAGAAGACACAGTAGGAAACAATAAAAGAGAAAAGGAAGACCATGCCCCACTTCCCACTGTCAGTGACCAGCTCAGAGAAGGTTTCAGCTGAGGTAAGTGAGATTTTATGTTAAAATCAAATTCAGAGTTTTGATTATTATCTAGGACATATTACACTTCTGAGTGGTGACCATATTCTCCCCTTAAAGATGATAGGACTTACTCTTACTGCAGAGTGACCAGCAAAGTCAGAGGGATTGCATTTCCACACAGGCAAGAGAAGGATTACCTGCCCTGGGCAGATTTAGTGGGACCATGGAAAGCAGAAGTAAAGCTGTACTTTGAGTCACATGGCACGAGTCCATTGTACATAACCATAATCCCCAAACTTTCCCAGCCATCTGCCCACCCAGATCTGGAAGAGGTCCCCCTGGCAGGGTACTCTTTTATAGCCAAGGCCAGAGACACTTTAACATCTTGCAGGAAAGTTTGCCTTACTGAGAGCAGAGGGTAATTCAAGCAGACACAAACTACTACAAAGTGGAAGACTAGGTGGACCCATAACAGGGATTCACTGTTACCAATCTCATCACTTTCTTGCCTAAAATCCCCCACTTTGTATATTCATCTTCTCTTTATTATGCCTAACTTTTGGACATTGCCTTATCCCTTCTGTCCCAAACCAGTCCTGACACTCAGCTTCAGGGTCTGGCTAGATGACACTAAAGGGCATCTCACCTCTTCATGCACACTCCAGACCCGGAATATCCGTAATATCTGTGGTTATGATGGATGGAGCAAGGGAAAAGGAGTGAGTGACTATCCTTCCTGGCAGCCAGATTCCACAGCAGGCTTCAGCTTAAAAGGGGCCTCTGACATGTACTGATCTGCTAGAAATAAACCATACTGTACAACCATCTTGAACTCTTTCTTTTTCTTCTAATAACCCCTTCATATTTTTTCTATTTTTAAAAAGTTTTATTTATTTATTTTTAGAGAGAGGGAAGGGAGGGAGAAAGAGAGGGAATGAAACATCGATGTGTGAGAGATACATTGATCAGTTGCCTCTTACATGCCCCTAAATGGGGACCTGGCCTGCAACCCAGGTATGTGCCCTGACTGGGAATCGAACCAGCAACTTTTCAGTCCCCAGGCCAGCACTCAATCCACTGAACCACACCAGCCAGGGCTCTTTATATTTTTTCAATTCCACCTCGCCAGACTTTGAATTCATTATGATATACCTATTACACTTTTGACCCTGTGAAATGCTCTCTCTTCATCCCACCAACACATCCCAGAACCACCTTGGCTTGTACTGCTTCAGGATGTCTACTTAACCTCAAATAACCTCTAACCTAGGGCCACATGGCTGTGAGCGGTGCTGCAACCTATTCGGCTGACCAGTGGGTCAGGCAGGGTAGGCGGCACGGAGGCAGAACAGAGGACGACAACAAGAACTACAAGGCAATTCTATGTCAGTTATGCCTCCATGACGCTGACATTTTTTTTTAAAGTGATTATTTTGGGCCCTGGCTGGTGTAGCTCAGTGGATTGAGTGCGGGCTGGGAACCAAAGGGTCCTGGTTCGATTCCCAGTCAGGGCACATGCCTGGGTTGCAGGCCAGGTCCCCAGTGAGGGCCATGTGAGAGGCAACCATACATTGCTGTTTCTCTCCTTCTCTGTCTCCCTCCCCTCCCTTCTCTCTAAAAATAAAAAAATAAAGTGATTATTTTGGAACTGCTATAGTTCAGAATGGACATACGGGTAACACACTCAACAGATTTCTTACATTTATGTTTATTTTCAGTTCTGTCTGAAGCCAGGGATTACATTCCCCTTTTCTCCAAATTTTAGTTTACAGGTCAATTTTGAGTACTTCTATTTGTTGCCTATAATTCAACCTTGAAGTGACTAAAATTGATTTTATTCTTCCAAGAAATACAGTTTCTCTTTAATAAAGCAATATGAAAGTCAAAGAGCGGTCGAGCCATAGTTGAATGGCTTCACGAACAAGCGAATTTGGATGCAACTGCTGCCATCATTTCCAATTTGGGAAAGAAGCAATAAAACAGATGCCTCGTGGTGTGTTTGCTGGGTCAGAGAAAATTGTTTTCACACTGCCTGGTTGAGATTTACTAATACTTGAGGGAAAGTTCTCATGGGAAATACTTTATTTCCCCCTAGATTCCAAATCCAAATACGTCAGGGTAATTCCTGCTCAGTTCTCTGAATGAAGTGATGACGGCCATCAGTGGATTGTTAACTGCAGACATCACGGGAAAGGTGACTCTGAACGACTGAGTGAGGAAAGCGTGCTTTGGACTAATTGACTCTGGAGCCTTTTGATCAAAGACACTCTACTCAGATGCACTGATGAAGTAGGCGAGATCATTTCAGTGTGTTTCAGGGATCAGGTGACTCACTTTTCTGCACTTCTGAATATGCTGAAAAGTGAGTTAATTATCTGATACTGCCTCTCTCCATTCTTCTTCTTTCATGACAAGTGCCAGTTTAAGGATTCTTCGTTGTAAGCAGCATAATCCAACAATGCAGTCAGCTTCTTCAGGATGTGGTGAATTTAAAACCAAAATGGAATACTTCAAACATAGGGTAAGACAATGTTGAATTAAGTCTTAATAGTGGGCTTGAAAGGGGACTAAATGATTTCGAGGATAGTGATCTCCGAACTTTTTTTTTTTGGCATGTGGACCTGTTTTGCATTCTTTCATGAGATGGTCAAACAGATGTGCCCTGATAATATTGTCTCTGGGGTGTATAAGCCAGAGAGAGAAAGTCTGGTTTTGGATTGGTTGGTTGGCATATCAGTGACTGCGTGGCTGAGCCTTTGCGATCTCTAAGAATTGAGCCCTGGAGGTGCTAATTTAAAAGAAATGCAGACTTTTACATTAATGGTACAAAAAGTTTTGCTTTGATTGAATACATACTCATTTTAATAATAATTTAGTGAGAGCAATGCTACTGAATATGCTTTATTACTTGAAAAATATTGTGTTAGCTGTTGTATGCTAGACACGAGTAACTCAAATAACAGAGACTTCAAGGCTAAAAAGGTGGAATTTATTGGCCAAGTTTTACCTGCGCAGGGGCGAACTCCCAGACGTGTCAGGAGACACGGTGTCCAGAGGGCTGCAGATGGAGCCACACGGGCGGACTCCCAGAAGTGTCAGGAGACACAGTGCCCAGAGGACTGCAGATGGAGTCGCGCCGGGCGCTTACAGGCTAGGGTTTTTATAGGGAAATTGGCGCACGCGGGAAGGAGCAAGCAAGCATTTGAACAAAAGCAGAGTTGGCGGTTAGCTATTGGCTACAGAGTTGGCGCGCGCGGGAAGGGTGGATTATACAACAGTTATGCTTGCCTAGGCGGGAAAATTTCAAAGCTAAACAGTCCATAATCAGCACATAGCAGGAATTCCACTCTTCCTCCAAGGGGAGGTGGGTAGGCCCTATCTTCTCGGGGCAGAAGTTTCAGGGGAAGGGGCCGTTGCCCTAGTTATGGCTCCTTGTTCTTGCTGGCCCGAGTCTGGTGGTCTGCTGTTGACCCTTATCAAACTTGCGGGTCCTAACATTAGCACTATGTGATACAGTAAATTAAAGATGAGTTTCTGAATTAAAGTATTTTGCCTTTTAATATGAAAAACTTTAATAGTTAGAAAAGTAAGGTGACTATTAGAACACACCCCTCTGCATTTATTAACTATTAAGTCATTGTAAATTCATAGTAATATTGGCTTATCCATACCTCACACTCCCCCTGACCACTGCCCTGGGTTATTTTTGAAACAAATTCCTGGTTTCATATAATTTATCTGTAAATATTTCAATGTGTAATTCTTAAAAATATGTATTTTTAAAGTAAGCTACAACCTTATTAACACAGAAAAGTCAACAAAAATTTCTTTAATATAATCAAATATCCAGGCACTACTCACATTTCTCTATGAGTTTTTTACAGCCAATTAAAGTTATATTGCAAACTGATTTTGATGACTGTGAAGCTGAAAACGAAGTATTACAAAAGCATAATAAAACACTATCTACTGAACATTTAGAGTTAAGTTAAACTGTGGATGATAGTGCATGTAAAAGTGTATTTCAGAGTCTGTCTCCCTGACAGTTTTGAACATTTTTGCCCAGCCTTTTAAGATCTGATCAGGCTGCCATTGTTTTCATCTTGTAATACACTTGACAAAAGAGCTCTTTAAAAAAAAGAGAGAGAGAGAGAATGATTGACATATAACATTGTGTAAGTTTAAAGTGTACTACATGTTAATCTGATACATTCATATATTGCAAAGTAATTACCACCGTAGCCTTAGCTAACATCTCTATTATGGCATACAATTATCATGTATTGTTTTTTGTGGCGAGGACATTTAAGATCTATTCTCTTAGCAACTTCGAAGTACATAAAAAGAGCTCTTGATAGGAAACAGAAGGTTCAGCTCCACTGTCTTCTTGTTTTCTGTGTGCTTTACTAGTATCACTATCAAACACTGGTTTCTTTGGAATAATTTTTAAAGCCATTTGTACACATTATGAGAACTATTTTCATATATCACAAAACAATATACATTTACTTACATCACACTTACCATTCAATACACTACCATATACTTCAAGTGGTGGGAAAGGCGAGGACTCTCCTATCCAAGCCCTCTGTGCTGTGGAACCGGTATTCTTCCCGCCAAATATTTCTCTTAGTACAGGGAACGCTGGACTAATCTGAAAGTAAAATGAGGGCATCTGAGTCAAGCTATACATTTAATATTATTAGTAAAGCTTATTTGTTCCAAAAATTTTTAATTAAAAAAATAAATAGCAGTGCAAGTTCTAAACTTTCTTCCAACTAGCGGATCGTCACATGGACCCTTTTGGGTGAACACCCACATTGGTGTTTTCTGAGCTTTCCAGATCTGTGAATTGCTCTCTGTCAGTGCTTTTGGAAAGTTCTTAGTCATGTCATGAACTCATTTAAGCTTATTTAATTTAAAGTTTTAATTAGAAGCATTTTATAGCAGGCAGAATATTAACTCTCTGAAGTAGAATCACAATTATTCCTCCTATCCCTCACGCTGACATGAGTTGCTTAAAGGAGCCAGAAGGAGCAATTTGCTGGAGCTGGCAAAGCTTGTCTGAGACTTGAGAGAGGATAGAGGCATGCGTGTTTTGTGAGTAGCTCAAACGGGAAGGTGGCAGGGCCTTCAGAGGGAATGGCGACGTGGCCCTCTACCACCGTGGTGCCCGTGGACTTCCTCGAACGTGCCAGCCACACTCCTTTCTAAAGAGCTCTGCCCTTGCTCTGTCTAGAAAGTGTTTCCCTTTGTTCCTCAAGCATCCTGCCAATTTCTTTGTTCAAAGATAGTGTTCTCAGCAAAATTTTCTGTGGCAGATTGTATTTTTTTCCAAGATGACACAGCAATATTTCCAGTCCCAAATGTTCTTCCAGAACCTCACCGCCCTGTAGTGAAGAGGTGGAAACTATTTCCCATCCCTTCAAAACTTGGACATGCCTTTTTAATTATCTCAATAAATAGAAAGAAGCAAAATCGGCATTGCATGATTTTTAGGCTAGGCTACAAAGGGTTTCTGCTTGGACCTCTCTCTCTCAGGACTCAAGTCCTTGGGATCAGCTACTATTTTGTGATGGAGCCCAAGCCCTGAGGAGAGGCCTTACCTCATTTAAGGGTTTCAGCATCAACTGCCAGATGTGTGAGTGAACAAGTCTTCAGATGACTCTAGCCCTTAGCCTTTAAGTCTTCTGGCTGAGACCTCAAACATTGTAGAAGAGACAAGCTATCCCTGCCACGCCTTGTCCAAATTCTCGACTTATAAATCCTCGAGACCACAAATTGTTGTTTTATACCACTAAGTTTTGATGCAATTTTTATGCAGTTAGAGATAACCGGCAGGGATGCCTGGGGGGCCCAGAGAAATATTAAGTGTGGACCCCTCTCTATGCAAACCATTGATTAAAAATAAATGTATTTAAAAAGTCGTGGGTCCATGTGAAGTATAGTGCTTTATCAATAATGAATATGTTTATTTTCTAATCAGTGAACATGACAATCCTTAGTCAAAAGTCTGACCTTTTTCAGAGTCACATCAAATCAGCAGGTCAGCACTAGTCTAGTGGTCCAATCTCTCATGGCCCCAAGAAAGAAGTACTACACCAGCCAGCAGAAGTGATCCACTCATCAGGCCATCCTCCTGGAACTGGTGCTTGGCCATGCAAGCCCAGGATAACCTTAGAGGCCTGAGTCCTAGTGTTCTTTGAAGCACCTTGTTGACCTCATGCATAGGACAGGAAGTCAGAGAGTGCCTCCAACAGGTGAAAATGGGAACTGTGCTCAGTCCCTCTATGGCACACCTGGATCCAGGAAATCCCAAGCACTAGAGCAGGACTGACAATTTCAAGGAGATTTAAAGTATCAGGACTAAGAGGCATGGGGACTGAGGCAGAAGCTCTGCTTGCCACTATTTAAATGCATACTGATAACAAGAACACCTTCCTTAACCTCTTATTTAAAATGTCTCCCTGCACTCCTAGTACTCCTTAACCTTTTCCTGCTCTGTTTTTCCATACAGCACTTAACAACCATTGATATACAAGACATTCATCTTTTTAAAACAGTTAATGTCTGTTTCCACCCTCTAAAATGTAAGCTCTCAGAAGGTTGTAATTTTCTTTGTTTGTTCACACTGGTATTCTTATTTCCTAGAATCATGCCTGGAGCGTGACAGGTATCCAATGACAGTGATAAGTGTTACGAAAAATAAGAAGGGGTAAGGGCACAGAAAAAGCCTGGGAGAGGGGGCTCCTTTAGACAGGGCAGTCGGGGAAGGTGTCTCTGGTGATAGGACGTTTGAGCGGAAGCCTGAAGGAAAGGAAGCAGAGATCCAAAGATAGAGAGGGAAGAGCAGTCCAGGCAGAGGGAGTAAAACTGCAAAACTCCTGAGGTCGGAATGGGTTTAGTTTGTTTGTGGAATGAAAGAAGGGAGTGTGATTAGAGCAACAGAGGACTGTGAAAGGAAATAAGGTCCTGAGATCGTCGTGATCCAGAAAATAAAGAGCTTTTTAAGCCTACCTAAGAAATGTGTGTTTTTCTCTGAAGCGATTGAAAACCATTGAAGGGTCGTGAGCAAGAGATAGCATGCGTGATGGAAAGTGGGTGAGTAAGCAGTGACAAGCCTGGTCCAAGTAGAAATAAGAGGACTTTTTAGGGAGAATAGAGTGGAAGCACTTAAACAAGGACAGAGCAGTTGAATCTAGGAACGATTGGAAACGGAAGTCATTCAACAAGTGTTTATCAACTACTGTGTGCTTACTTACAATATGCTAAGTATTAGAGATATAGAAGTTAGTAAAACACAGTCAGAGGACTCACATTCGGGGGAAGAAAAAGCAAAATCAAATAATAATAAGACCTTGTGCTGCTGTCGCTGTCATTACACAGTTGTAATTTCATTGTCTGTTTTTCCCACTGGACTAGGAGGAGCCCTAGGTAAAGGGCCTTGCCTGTGTTTTCTTTCTAATCTTTCTCTTTCCTTATCTCCATCTCTGACTATGACTGTGACAGAATGAACACTATGTTTGTACTCTGTGAATGGATGGTTAAATATGGAAGTAGTGATGAAGTTAGGTCTGGGCAGTATGAGAACACAGGGGCAAGAACCTACATAAGGTTTGCTGGGGACGGTGCTACCTGAGCAAATGGGAAGCAGGACTGGCATTCCAGCAAAATAGGGCTGCTTAGACAACTCTGGGAACAACTGGTTTGAGGTTACAGAACATAATTTGAGATGTGGAGGTTTAGAAAATAGGCATGGGTGCATTTGCATTTGTAAACGACCTTAAGATTTATCTTACACACAACGGGGAAAAAAGCGAAGAGTTTCCAGCAAAGAAGTTATGTGCTTAGGCTGATGTAATGCACTGATTCGAAGGGTGGATTTGAAAGGCCAAAGCAGACGTGGAAAATCAGTCATTGGCTGCTTCATCAGGTAAGTGGCAAAATGCTTTGTTGTTTGGTAATCTGGAATTCTGGAGTGAAGGCAAATGAGAAGGCTGATATATAATGACCCCCCTCATTACTTACTCCCTCTGCTCCTTTTATACTTGTACTGAAGCTATTAGACTCCTACCCACCGTCGCCTTTGCCCTGGGACTTGAGATCAAACCTGTCTACAGTCGGAGTTAATTAAGAGGGGAGATCTGAGAGCCAAAGAGACTGAAAACCAGGTCAGCCCTGCTGCTCCTCTCCTTCTGATTTCATGCCCTAAATTTAGTAATCTGGCTATTTCCTTATTCCTATAATCAAGATCAAAGCTTTACTAATAGATCCACCAGGACCGGGGCCATGTCTTGTTTTTGGTCATGTGTTGTTTTTCCTAATTGCCGTGATTTGCAGAGCTACCATCAGTCTGTATAATACTTCTGTGTGAACTACAAAAGGGTCTCTGGGAAGAAACACATAGATCTTCAGACTCACGGGGTTGATAGCTGGCACTTTTTGACTCCCTTGCTGGACATCTTTTCGCTATTCACAAACTGCCCGGCTGTACATGGTGGTCCTGCCTGAGCCCTGTGTCGCCTCTCTGAACCTCAGCCTTATGACCCTCATCTCGCTCCTAGACCGCTAACACTGATCGACCACCTGCCTGGGTCTTCAGTTGTCACCTTCTCCCTGAAACCCAGCTGAGGAACTCCTACCTGCTCATACAGTTTAGGATTTTAGGAGAAAAATAGTTTTAATTCAAGTTTCCTTTTAGAGGAATATTTTGAATTTTTTTCAATGAGGTTAAGAAACCATACATTAAGAGTTCAAACTACCTGTTTTTCTTCTGTAAATTATTTGCTCATGTTATTAGAATTAATATTTGGTATTATCCCATAGTTAAGTTTATCATGTATGATTGGTCAAGGTGTCTACTATTATATTTTCTTTCTTAGGACGGTCGCTTAAGTTATAAATCAGTATTCATATATGCATGGATCTCTTTTTATAATCTCCATTCTGTTCCATTATCTATATATATATATTGTTATACCAATAAACATTGTGTTAATTGTTAATTGTCTAGCTTTATAAGAATATATGTACATATTCCCCTTTATTTGTACTAATGTTTTGTGGAATTTATTTTGTCTGAAAGTCTACTGGTTTGAGTTTACTATGGCTACAAAAAGTTTCTTTTAGGTGATGTTTACACAATACAACTTTTTTCCTTTACTTTCCAGTATCCTTATACTTTATGTGAATCTCTTGTAAATGGCATACAGTTGGCTTTGTTGTTGTTTTCTAATATTATAATCTTTATCTTTTAATTGGAGAAATTAGTTTATTTTTATTTACATGAATAGCTGATATATTTGGGTTTAAATCTATCACTTTGCTATTGGTTAAGTGTGAATTTTGTTTATTCTGTATTCCCTTTTTCTTATTTAGGTCAGTCTGTTGCTCAAAATATATATGATTTAAGTTATGTCGTCAGGATCCCTTCACAAAAATATCCTCATAAACAAGGGACTTTTAACAAATATAAAATTATACATTAAATTAAAAAGGACATAAAATGAAAAGGCAGGCATCTGAGGAAGCCAGAATTGGAGAACAATGGGTGGGCAGGTTTCAAAGAGACTTAATAAATCTTAAGAGAAAGCTACCATCCATTTAATCCCAGTATTGCAAGGGCCTAAGCGATAGCTAGAAAATTATCCAAGGATCAAGGGTATGTTGAGTAAAGAGTAAGCCTTCTGTTGAATTCCTGTAGTTAACAGGTATCTATATTATTGTAACAGTGTACGTAGGACCAGAGGTCCCTGGGAAATAGGAGAGACCCCAGGTCCAGGGGAATCCCCCCAAGCAAAAAGGCAGGATGCTGAGGAGGCAGATTAAAAATACCACACCTTCTCCAGGTCAGGGAGGAGTGGACACAACAGAAGGCACAGTGTTTAAGGCACACTGCATAACAAAGGCAGATTAAGACAGCTGTGCCTTCCCAAAGGGATGGTCTGCAAATGGAGGCTGCTGCCATAGTGGGGAAGAAGCTCATACAGAGCCCAGATGCCCCACCCCGATGAACAGATGCCTGTGGACCTGTGTGTGACTGGGAAACATTTGCCCTGACTAAAGATGGCAGCCAAAAGAGGCTCAAAGACACTGGGGAGCTGACAAAAATGGCAGACCCTGATCCACCATAGGAAAAGCTGAACACTTCCTCTGGCTTCCTGTGCATGTGGGATTTGGGGGATCCTTTCTAAAGCAAAGATATGGATTGGCTCTCTTTTTTGGAATGGGGCTTTGGAACTTTATGCAATTTCTTGCTCTCTCTTGGTTTGGAGCTTGGTACATAAAAGTCGCTCTCTTGGTTTGGGGGTTTGGAACCCTGTTAGTGAAAGCCTGTTTGGAGCTTCATGCAAGCTCTCTCTCTGGGCTTTTGGCATTTGGACATTCTAGGCATCTGTTCCTGCTCCCTGCATGGACAGGAGTTCTTGTGGGACTGGGCAGATGCCAGGCCCACTAGGGGCTTAGATCCAGCATAGATGGAAGGCCACTCCTGGAGGCAGGATCCCACACCAAGACCCGTGCCTCCCTGGGACACTATCATCCAGTGTAGCATGGCACACAGTTCCTGGACTGCTACATGGAGACTGAGAACAGCGCACCCTAGCTACTGAAGGAGAGAGCTGCTGCAAGAGGATGGTGACTCTGAAACCCACAAGTGCACCTTCCATAAAGGATGGAGATCTGTTTGCGTGTCCGGCTTAAGAACAGATAAGGATATGGGGAACTTCTGGGCATGGTTTTAGCTTGTAGCCTTTTGGGGAGCAAGAAAAGTTCTGGGTCTCCAGAGAGAAGGGCTCAGAGCAGGAGTGCTCTCAGCACCCCCCAAATTGGAACTCTGTTAATAAAAATCTGTTTCCTTCAACACAAATCATTGGGTCATATATAGGGGTGACAAGAGACTGAATTCCAGTTTTCACAGTTACATTAGTTCATCTGCATATAAAACAATCTCACCATCACTACATCATATTACACTAAGTATTATCACACTCAAGACCATGTGGATCAGCTTCCATGACTCTGCCTCAGAGTTGACTTTACTCTTTGGGTAATCATTCTGAGTCCAGGAAGTAGGAACAGTGGCTACTTTGGGAGAGGTGTAAATCACCCACTGATTAAGCTTAAATAGACCATTACATTTAAGATCTGGATTTGAACACTCTCACTCCCACCCACGTTTCAATGACCAAAACGAGTCCTATGGAGAATCCCAACATCAAAAGTACAAGGAGGTATCTTCCTCCTAAGGAATTATGCAGATAAAGAATAAGTATTTGCTGAACAATAGTTTAATTGATCTCAGTGCCTAGCTAGAAAATGCTTTTAAAGCATCCATTTTTTTAAAGTGCTTTCTGCTCATGCAACAAAAGGTCATCCTTGGCCTTTTGTACTTTATTCCATCTTTAGGGACCTTTAAATGAAATCTGGGAAGCAGACAGGTCCTTTCTTTATAAAATCATCTTGCAATAGTCTACCATATATTTTCAAACTTGAAAAAAATTTTATATAAGATATTTGACTCCCTCTGTCCCTCCCCTCACAACAGGGATTTCTGTAGTGCTCTTCAGATGCAATAAACATCACTTTTTGTGGGCAATTTCAGCTGGGTTCCATTAAATGTAGGAATCTGTTCTTAGCTTTAGCATGCTTGCAATTATAGTCTGCAATTATACTATTCTGAAACTGATTCAGATAACAGGTATTAGAATAGTAGAAATTCTGCAAGATTTTTTCTTCTTTTTGCTCCAAAAAGAATGCCTTAAAAATAATCCAGCATTTAATATGTGCTATACTCAGAAAATTTCTCTGAAGATTTAAATTGTTCATTGCAGAAATAAAAGTCTCTCCTTATGGAAATCTTCACCAAGTCTTAGGAAGAAATGAGATTCTTACATTACTTTACAGTTTCAAAATCTTTTTGTTATTGCTCTGAGATGCTCAGTTTTTATATATCAAAGTCTTATCTATTGAGATAATTTACACTCACAGATTTGTAATAATATATTCTGTCACAAAAAATTCCAAGAATTGCTTCCCTGTCCTCTGTTCCTATAGCAGCATCCATTTTTTTTCATGTGAGTAAGATGCAGTTCACAAGCAGCCAGGATAGTGCAGACGGTCCACAGGGAACAATACAAAGAATTCTCAGTCCCTCTGTTACATACACTAGCAAAAACATCCCATCCTGTTATTAATCCAGCTATCTACCTTTAATCACTACAGAAGAAAAATATACACTCACATAACTTATGGTTGAATACGCTATAAAAATCATGAATAGAGTCCTCAAACTGCTATTCAAAATTACCCAGAAATACTATTCCATTTGACTAGAAGGTTCACTTTTACCTTTATGAGATGACTATTTCATACCTTCTCTCTTCTGATTTCTAGTACCTCTTTCTTCACCGCCTTCAAAGATACCCTCACTTCTTTATTGTAACAAATACGCAAAAGTAGACATAGCCAATACATCAATAAAGCCATACCCATCTATGTTCATGTTGTCTTTGTCTTCCTTCTTGCCACAAAGGAACCCTCCCATGATGTGCTGGATCCTGTCTCCTCCTCCTTTCGCTCTTTCTCCTACAGCAATTTCTTCCTATCTTCTGGATCTTTCCTGGAGTATACTTCCTCAGCATGATCTCTTTGACTCCACATCCTTCTTTGCCTTTCATTCTCCCTTTATCTTTTTCATTACCTCCCTTCCCAATTATCTTTGAATCTAGTCAAATCAAGCTTCTGTTCCCATCAAATTTACTAACATTGTTTCTGTAGAAGTCTCACACAATTTTCAAATTTGTAAATTCAGTGGGCTATTCAGTAGTCTTATCTTGATTGGGCTCTCAGCAGTATCGGACATGACTGACCACTTTCTCCTTCTTAAAACCATTCATTGTCTGTTCTAGAATACACCTCATTTTTGTTTTCTGCTTCACAGGTAGTCTCAGGATCCTTTGCATGTTTCAGCTTCCCTAACTGTCCTCTAATATTGGTTCTCAAAGCTGACTCTTGATCCTAGTTCTCACTCATCTCTAAATACCTGCTCTCCTTAACCTGTATTGTATTAGTTGGCTTAACATAATGATAACAATTTATTTCTCATTCACAAAAACAGTGTAATTTGGGGACTCCAAAGGCATCCTTCCTCATGGTGCTGAGGTACTTCCCAGACTCCTCCCTTTGTTTCCACTCTTATCTGGGGCCTAAGGATATTTTGCATTCAGTGTATAGGAAGCAGAAGCAAATAAAATATAGGCCTATCTTGGTCTTTTCTGCCCAGAATGACACAGGACGTGTTCTCCTTTGTTCCATCGGTAAGAACTGATCAGATGGCTTCCTGTGGGTTCAATATGAGCTTCCCACGCCATCCCTGCACACGTTTAATAAACAGTTTCCACCCAGACCCATCTATGCTCTGGTTCTCAGAGATCACCTGCTCTCACGTCTCGAGTGCATGCTATCACTTTAATAAATTTAACTGTGCTTTGCTAAATCTTTCTGTCATGCTCTCAAATTCCTTCTTGTTCCCTGACAAGAACCTGAACAGGGTTGAGTCCTCCCTTGTCCTCCACAGGTGCCACCTGGCATCAAAGGAGCCATGCATACTAGAAAAATAAGGAATGCTGAAATAAATTTACAAATAGGTGCACAGTGAGTGTATCCGCAAGCAGTAATCAATTCTATTCCACCCAACACAACTAATTTGCATTTCTATGGGAAAAATCTTGCATCATCATTATTACTCATAACTTGTACGGTTATAAAATAGTACAAAAACAATGCAAGAGAAAACCTGGAAGGGTACGGTAGAGAAACACGTTTTTGGTCAGTTTATAAGTATATAAAAATTATACATTTTATGACCTATAAAAAGGCTGCTCTAATACTGGTTTGAAAAATACTATTCTGCCCTATAACAGATGGGAACTAAAGTTAATGCTATTATTTATGACAAAGCTCTGTGGGCTCTTGGAGCACTTCTGCTTTAACCACAAGGGAGGGCAGCTTCAAAACCTCAAAGTCTAGACAGACTTCACTCGTGTGAGACCCTGATCAGAACTTCCAGCCACATAGTGCAGAGTTCTTGACCCACAGGAACTGTGAGATAATAAATATTTTAAGTCTCTAAATTTATGGTAAATTTTTCCACAGAATACAAAACTGGTGTAAATGCATAGAGTATGATTCCATTTATAAGGAGTTGAACAGTAGGCAAAACTAAATTTGTTGTGTTAATGTTAAGATAGAGGCTACCTCTGGGTAGTAACGAGGGGATAATAACTGGCAGGGAGATGAGGGGGACTCTAGAATCTAACGATATTCCAATTCTTTATCTGAGCAAGCATACTCAGTTTGTGAAAATTAATTAAGCTGTGCATGTAGAATTTGTGCAGTTTTCTGAATGTATACTTTTAACTAAATATTATTGAAGAAAGATATGATTTAGCTTTCCTATAAGTTTATATGTCTGATTCCATTGCCAAAAAGTACCTGCTAATATTAACATGCACTGAGCTGGCACGTTCCCAAAGGCTTATCAATTAACATGTTTTTCATATTTTAATTTTTCTTTTAGTGCCTTTTTTAATATAAAAATTTGTTAATTCAATATAGTCAAATGTAAAAATACTTACCCTTTGGGGTATATTTGTATCTGCTTTAAGAATCTTCCTTACCCTGTAATGTTTTTAGAGTTAAATCAATGTAGAATTGATTAAAGTTCTTCTAGGAACAAGTAAATGAAGTGTTGTCTACATATGTGTTTATTTAATATACTCTGTTTTTTAAGATAAGTACAAAGTCTTTTTGTGTATGAAAGGCAGTTTCCTCTCCCATAGAGACACCCATTATAAAAACCATTTTGTTCATTATATTTAACCCATTTCTTCTATTTAATTTTGGTAAGTGGCATTACTTTTCAGTCCTCATATACAAGGAATATATTGAGAGTTTGGGTTTTTTTTTTGCATGAAGACAAATCACTTGTCTTAGTAATTATTATCATTTTCTTGTAACAGTTTTGTTTTTTAAGAGCTCTCTCTGTTTTAATTATATTTATTTATGTTTTGAATAAATAATATATTCTTTGATTCAAAATTCAAAAGATTCAAGAGTGAATATCAAAGAAAATAACCTTCCTCCTTCCGTCTTTAAGACAGTGGTATAATATTCTTCCATATCTTTACAGAAACATTTTATGCAAATACAAGCAAACATGCACAAGTATATTTTTAAATGAAATATATAAAAGAGATATTAGATACAGATATGGCTATAGATATATGGATATAGATATGGATATAGATAGATTTCCTGTTACTCAGAAATGAGCGGGATATTTTTAACACTTACTGACAATGAGCTCCTTAAGATGAGAGTCTGCATCTGACTCATCTGTGTGATCTCTCCAAAATTTATTATACCCCGCCCCTTTCTTTTTGGCACCTGGTGGCATCTGTACCAATTCTGTACTATATTTTCTTTCTTGGCTTGTTTTTGTTTTTTAGATAACAGCATTTATTGTAGAGAATTCCTTAACAGTACATAAAGTACTTCCTATCCTTTTTAATGATGGTATAATATTACATTGTATGTAATATTCCATATATAAATAATTTTTTCAACCAATCTACTTGAGATACATACTTGATTCCAGTAGCGTGAAATTAAAATGTACATGTGGCCATGAAAAATATTTTATTAATTTTCCTTCATTTATTAATAGCTAACTTCAGTTGAGCACTTAGTATAATTTTGGCACCATGTGAAATGATTTACATAAATTATCTCATTTGGTTCTCAAGCTGACTCTATGAGGGTGGTACATTTTTTATTCCTACTTTACCAATAAAGAAAATGAGAGGTTGACTAATTTGCCTAAAGTGAGAAGGTGAGTAAGTAAAAGATTCAGAGTCTGATTGCTGGTCTGTGTACCTCAAAACTCTTATAACACTTACTGATTGTAAGTGTTAAAAACGGCTTGATTGTTTCGGAGTAAAAGTAAGTCAATTAAAGAAGATTTTAATATAGGGACTGAAAGGTCAAAATATATAAAGAACTCACATGACTCCACTCCAGGAAGACAAAGAATCCAATTAAAAAATGAGCAAAGGACTTGAACAGACACTTCTCCAAGGAGGACATAGAGAGGGCTTAGAGACATGTGAAAGGATGCTCAGCATCACTAGCCATCAGAGAGATGCAAATTAAAACCACAAGGAGATACCTCTTCACACTGCTCAGAATGGCCATCATAAACAAATCAACAACAAGTGTTGGAGAAGTTGTGGAGAAAAGGGAAACCCTAGTGCACTGTTGGTGGGAATGCAGACTGGTGCAGCCACTGTAGAAAACAGTGTGGAATTTCCTTAGAAAACTAAAAATGGAACTGCCTTTTGACTTGGCAATTCTACTGCTGGGATTATACCCAAGAATCCTGATACACCAATTCAAAAGAACCTGTGCATCCCAATGTTCATAGCAGCACAATTTACAATAGCCAAGTGCTGGAAACAGCCTAAGTGCCCATCAGTAAGTGAATGGATAAAAAATCTTTGGTACATTTACCAATGGAATACTACGCAGCAGAAAGAAAGAAGGATCTCCTACCCTTTGTAACAACATGGATGGAACTGTAGAGCATTATGCTAAGTGAAATAAACCAGGTGATGAAAGACGAATACCACATGATCTCACCCATTAGTGGAACCTAAACAACAAAACAAATATTCAAGCACAAGATGACCAGAGACATGAAAATAAAGAACAAACTGACAGTAACCAGAAGGGAGGGAGTGGATAACAGGGGAAAGAAGGGGAAGGTCGTCTAGTAACAAGTATAAAGGACACATGGACAAAGCCAAAGGGGTAGGATTGAGGGTGGGAGGTAGGGGTGAGTGGGGCAGGGGAGGGTGGTCCCCACCAAAAAAAGTGGAGACAATTGTGCTTGAACAACAGTAAAAGGAAAAAAAGAAAGGTCTATAAAACACGCGTTCAACTGTACACAGAAGCTACAGTTTAAAATCACATTCTCCATTTCAAGTTATATAATTTTACTAAAGAGTACCAGACTTTAAAAGTATTAATTATAATATTTAATAACTTCAAAGCTACTTCTGATGTGATCACAGTAGGGTATAAGCTTAACAGCTAAATTTCAAAGATGAACATTTTTTAAAGGTGAACTAGGACACATCTCTAAACCATTAATTACAGCTAGAAATAAATCTTCCAACAGAGGAGAATTTGAGACAAGTACGTAGCAAGAAAGTGAATGCTTTGGGAATTATTCTGAAAATGGCTTACCTGATTCAAAGACAAAGAAGAAATTTAAATTGATATTTTGATTTTGAAAATTCTCATTTTATTCTTTTTCACTGCCAATTTCCTTCAGGGACAAAGATTAGAAATGTCAAAAATAACATGTAACAAGACATTTCTCTGAAATGTTGGGGTTTGTGTAGGAATAAAAACATGTCATAAAGAAACCTGCTTTTAATTTTCTAGCCTAGTTTGAAATGTTAAGAAGAAAAAAATACCAGTTGTAGTAAGAATAGCAAACATAGTTTGTCACAAGTCACCTACATCTGGAATGGGTAGTCGTGGCGATTCAGTTACTCCTCTCACTCTTGTTCTGCTGCTGCCCTTCAACTTACTCCTAAGGCTTCAACATTTGGCCATCATATTCCTTACCTAATGACTCTTGTAATTTGCCAACATAAAGTAAAAAATTTAGGTAGATTAGGGCCCAGGAGAATTTTTAAATGTTTGGCCTTTGAATTGGCAATTGAATCAAACAGATTTGACTATCAAAATGCAGAATCCCTAGCCCCAATCCTGACTTTTTAAAACAAAGTATCCAAGAATCTGCATTTTGGTAATTCTCATGCATTCAAGTTTTAGAACTCCTGCCCTGAAAGCAAGGGAACTACAGGGATTACCTAAGGCTTCTCTCCTCCTCCATGCGCTTAGAGACAAACTAGTGCATAGAAAGTGTACCATTTTAAACTAGAGACGTGTTTTCTATGCCTGGTTCTGCTACTTCATTGCAGACTGAGCTTATATGGGTCACTGAACATCTGTGAACTCCAGGGTCCTCCTGTTACTCTGGGTTACTGGGGGGTTAAGGTCATGTGATGTGGGCTCCTTATTTCCTGCTGTAAAAATGTATGATATTAATACTGTTAATCCCACTCTCTTGGAATAGCTTAAAAAATAATATGTTAAAAATAAAATCCATTTCTAACAGAAATAAAAAGAATAAAAACCAAGGAAGTGTACACCTGAGACTAACACAAAATAATATTGAATGTTAACAGTAACTGAAATAAAAAACAGGGAAGGGAATGGATATTTATTAATGTTTTATAAATTTATGGCAGCATTAAATAACATTTTTCATAATCATTATTATTCTTAACTTAATAGCTCTCCCTTGTGTTCCTTTTTTATATATAAAACAAAAAGTACGTTTGCTTTTATTGATTAAAAAGTGACAAGTTTCACAGCATAAGCATTGCCTGCTTTTTGGTACAATTCAGTTTCTACCAAGTCCATGAAATCTTTTTTTTTTTTCATTGTTGAAGCATTATAGCATCTCTTGCTATAGCATCTTTTGCTTTTTTTTATTTTAGAAAAGAAGCATGGCTTAGTTTGACAGGTGTAACTAGTATGATCACAACCCCTGGGAAATTAGATGGTTTCTGGAGACATCACTAAAAAATATTGACTGAAACTATCCCTGTCTGACATATGAATGGCTCTAAGCACCAAGGCTACAAACTGTCGGAATGAACAAATACTAAAATAAGAATCTTTTACTAGTTTCTCAAGCTGGTCAAGTCACTGATGAGTCAGTAGACACATCTGCCAATTGTATAAGTCTCTTACCATTTCGGGTCTCAGGGGCCTCCTGAAAAATGAAGAAACAGGATCAGTTAATGAACACACCATCCAGGATCAGGGATCTGCGATGTATCTTATACCATCATGACCTGAAAATAGGAATGCTTCAGGCAACAAAAAAGGGTTGAGAGGAAAAATGGAGAGGAAAAGTCTAAATCTATGAAGGAAAGAAAATTGTAAAGCCAAGTGCTACATATTGCTATAATTGGATAGAGGAGAGGAGAAGAGGAGAGGGGCGAGAAGGGGAAGGGAGAGGAGGGGAGGGGAAAAGAAAATACACCAGCACGTTTAGGGCAGAATGGCCAGAATGGCCTACTGGTGACATAGGAGTTCTGCAGAGCCAGGCTGCCTCTAGAATCTCAGCTTTGCTATTCTAGCTGTGTGGTCTTGGACACGTGGCTTAGCCCCTCTGAGTTTCAGCTTTATCTGTAAAAGTGGAATAGTGCTAGACAGTGCTGCCACATAGGAACACTCAAATGTTGATTTCATCAGTATCAGGTAGATTTATACAGTTGATATTCAGTTATCTGTGAATAATAACTGACATACAGGCATTTGACAAATGATTATTGATTTAACTACTGAGATTGAACTATTGTTTTTAACTTGAAATCTCAGGCTCTTCTAAGCGTTTCTCTAGAAGTTATTCTACTCTAAAATTCAGAAATAAATTTACATTTGATTTTTTAATATACCTAGATTAGGAAAAAATACATTTTCCCATATTAATCTGCTTTATTCTAATTCCAAATTAAATTATGTATGTATTTCAACATAATTGCTCTCAGCCATATTCTAGGACTACATAAATAAAAATTAAAAGATATCAAAGACATATTTTAAAATTCTGATCAGGTAGTTGATTTGATTATTCCATTTGGTTTAGCCTTTTAAGGCTAAACTCATAATTCAAAGGCCTCTGGATGACTGGATGACATTTTAAAAGTACCTCTTTAAATTAATCAATGTGAGATATGTAGACCTGTGATTAACCAGAAAGGTTGTTTTTAAAAAAACTAAATGAGACTGTATTGTGATTCCTGCATTGTTGTTTTACAGCTTACATAATTCATGGATCTGATTCATTCGGGGAATTCTTAATGGAAGCCAAGGAGAGGGTGAGTAGAAGCACGCTGCTGCCTGCGGTTGGTTCTATAGATATGCTGTACAACTTAAAAGAGAAACAAGGAAAACTAGCGCTTGCTGCCATCTCGTTCACGTTTTTATTGTTCTGGCCACAGTTCTGTGAACACTGCAGTAACTCTACCCTTACATGGTGCAGGATTATTTAATAACTGTGGGCTGAAATCATCAGCAGTAACGGATGAGGCTGATAGGGATTCAAAACACCATCTATCTGGCATTAGGAGAATACCACAGGAACATTGGCATGGCACCTGCTACTCCTTTCCAAGGACAGAATCGAGATAGTCGGACCACCCACACCAGCCACACTCCCCAGGTGGCTAACCAATAAATAGATCACTACTGGACAGCCTAGCAAGTTTTATGATATTGGAAACAAACTGTGCATGACTATTTTTCAAGTTTAGGAACATCTAGGGGCTTATTCTTTGAGGCTTAAAAAAAAAAAAAGCCTTAGTAAAATTATTTTCAAAGGGTTTAAAATTGTAACCTAACATGAGAGGAGGTAGAACAACTTATGTTGTTTCCGCTCCTGCTGTTGTTAGTTTTCTCCTACCATTGGCAAAGCAGAAGGTTTATTTTGAAACTTAGAGTTACTATTGTTTTCTATTTTATATAAGTTATATTATTTGGTTAATATAGTACTTCTAGGTTTAACAGAATTGTGGTTCCAGTAATTCATAGGAATTTCTTGCAATTTTTGCTAAAATGAATATATTTCAATTTGTTTACACATGTATTTGGTCATGGTTTGACAAATTTGACAGGCATGACTGGTTTGGATACAATAGAATCTAAAAAATGAATTAAATTTTTATTCTAAAATCATATAAATGTAAGGCCAAATAGTGGAATAATCTGCAGCGGATCAGGATCATCAATATCATTGTCTTCTACCCCTACATGGAGTCCCTCTGGAAGGTCCTCAGGGCAGTAACTTGCTTGGAGCTACGACCCCCACGACAACAAAGCCTTCTTCTGGAAAAAGTCTGAAGGATTTGCCTGGGGCTCCCCTTGATGAAGTATCACTCTTCTCAGAAATATGTTCATGGTGTTTTGCTTGGTTTCTTTCTTTTTTTCATCATAGATTTCTTCTCTGAATAAACTTATTTCTGGATTTTTTATGCTGACATGGGGTTATGTGAAAATACTAAACAAAATCATGTAAATTCTTTTTGAAAATCAGTGTGTTTGTTGTGTCAATGTACAGTCCTTGCTGATTAACCTCTTCAAGGGGGTGCGGGGCGAGGGGGAGAGAGAAAAATAAAACTGAAGACTAACTGCATATGAGAATATCTCCATTAAGAAGTTTCACTGAGCAAGACTGAAACTGATGACTTGATTGTATTTGTCAATTTATTATCTAAAGACCACAGTCTGTGAAAGACAGTGAAGAAGTTCTATGTGCAATTTATGAATAAAAATAAAAATCCCATATGTGCCTTGGGGGGAGAGGTTTCCAGCCAAAATGCTAATGATATAAAATAACAATACTTAACATCTCTACATATTTTAAGTCAAAGAGTTCAAAATGTGTTACAAATTTATCTGCTAATTGAGAGTAGGCAATGTTATATTTATCTGTAATAAATTTCAAAACTGTCTGCATTTTAATTGAACATAAATATATACAATAATAGAATCTTCAAAAGGGAAAATACCAGAAAACACCTAAAATAAACTTTTAAAAAACACCTTAGTGGCTCAATTGAATCAAATGTAGGAACAAAACTGCATGCAAATTTGAATACTATAAACATTTTAAAGATTGCTCTATTCTACAACATTTGCATTTTAATATATAAACTATAATAAAAAAAATTAAATAGTGTGAATTCTAGGTTATGGTAAATAAAACTAATGAATGGGTCTGCTATTAACTAGGTGAGATGTGTTAAAGAGCTTTACAGGAGGCAAGCAACTTCAGGAGACAGACGAGAAAATAATTAGCTGTGATTGGCTTTATGAATGGCAATTGAGCCAGATTTTGGAAGTATAATGTAGGATTTCCCAAGTCTATTTTTGAGTAAGTAAATTTGGGGGTAATAGAATAATATTAATATGAAGAGTGATAAGTGGAATGGTGGGAGCTAGACTGAAAGGCAGGTCAAGGTCAGACTAAGGTGGGACTCTTCAGGTAGTGAGAAATGACCAGAGCACTGTGAGCATGACAGTGACAAATAATATTTGATTTTTGAATCTGTTTCCACTGGACCAATGTTATAAATCTGGGATAGAAAAGATAGAAATAGAAGCAGTTTATAGGGGGTATTTTTGTTTTGGACGTAGAATAAAAAGCCGTTAGTACAAAGCCTTAGAAGTTATTTTCTTAACCTACACCTTTACCTGTCTCACCTGGTTTACTTTTTTTTAGCTATGTTATATGAGAACTCCATATATAACACAGTTATTTATATGCCCACATCCACACAGCAAATCAGTTGTGTTCTGAGTTGTTGATGGAAGTTTCCACTAGAGACTTCTATCAGGAGGCTGGAAATGTGAATATAGACATCATAAAAGAGTTGAGAGACCTATAGATTTGGGACTCTTTCTCATAGAATTTAAAAGAACACTTGAGTTGGAGGTAGGGATAAGCAAGAACAAAGGATGAAAAATAAGTTCTTCAATGAAATGTAGCCACACAAGTCATGTAAGAAGGCATGATTTAATCATTTGAGAGCTACTTTGACATAGAAGCTAGAAAGTTGAACTCAGACAACAGACTGACAGCTGTCAGAGGGGAGTGGGGTTGGGGGGTGTTGGGTGAAATAGGTGAAGGGATAAGCAAAAAGCACCCCATAGACACAGACAACAGTATGGTGATTACCAGAAGGAAAGGGCAGGGAGAAGAGGATGAAGGGGAGATAAGTGGTGATGGAAAGACTTGACTTTGGGTGGTGAACCACACACAATACAATATACTGATGAGGTAGTATGGAATTGTACACTTTGAAACCTGTATAATTTTATTAACCAATGTCACCTCAATAAATTCAATAGAATGAAACTTACAAAAAAAGAAGAAGAACCTAAAAAGTCCAATATCAAAGTGCCAGCAGACTCAGTGTCTGGTGAGGACTCTCTTCATGGGTTGCAGATGGCCACCTTCTTATTGTGTCCTTATATGACCTTTTCTTGGTACATGCATTGGGAGGGGCAGAGAGAGACACCCAGAGACAGAGATATGGGTATCAAGGGAGATCTCTTGTCCTATTCTTATAAGGTCAGCAATCATTCTGAATTAGCATTTCACCCTTATAAACCTTGTTTAACATTAATCATATCCTAAAAGCCCTACCTCCAAATGCAATTAGTTTGAGGGCTAATGCTTCAAAATACAAATTTTACAGGGACACCATTTAGTCCATAGCAATAAGAAAGTCATTTTGAACATGTTATTTTAAAAAAGAATGCATATGATTCATTCAATCAATATTTATTGAGCATTTCTAATATGTCAAACACTATTCTAGGCGTTTAGGTTATATAGGTGAACAAGGCAAATATCCCTGGCCATGTGGAATACTCATTTTGGAAGGCAGTATTTTAAAATGGACTTCAGTAATCTTAATTATTTAAAAGTAGATGATATTTTTCATATCTCTCGCTGAACTTGCTTGATAATAAACAATTTTTTAAATATCAACAAAAGGGAAAAATGAGACACCTTGCAAAAACTCAGGCATTACTAAAAGTACCATACAAGATATGAAGACAAAATATATAGAGATTCTGTTAAATATCAAAACTTATGTTACAGAAGTTTACCAAAATAAACTGGGCTTAGGGAGCCATGAATTAAAAAAAGAAAATGTATTTTGCTTAGTGAAGAAGCAAACAATATTTTAGAGCATTTTTTTCAGCATACACAAATAGTATTAGAAAGGCATGGTAGGAATGAAAAATAAATAACAGTGAAATTTTACTTTTGGAAATCAGTAGTGGACTGGTCCAAGAATAACAGTGAAATAGCAGGGGAACTTTAAAAATATTTATTAGGGATTAAAAACATTCAAAATGCTTATTTTACTGTCTCACAAAGACTCTAAAAAGCCATTTAATCTGATAAGAGTAAACTCAGAAAGAATACATTTTAAGAGATTTTATTTTAAATCAAAATAATTACATGGCATTCAATAATAATTGACAACATATACTTAAATATCATAATATTGTACCAAATTCATTTCTAAACATGATCGCTTAAACAAAAGAATAACAACTTAGCTTTGTTGAATGTGTTCTTAGGTAGTACTGTGATTTAAATTTTTCAGATTTGAACTAACAGATGGTCATATCTCTTTACTGGAAAAGCTCCTTCCTGGGCCCAAGATCTGTCCCTGAGTGTCTGAAGACCTAGCTTTGCTCTGAAGACCCATAGCACTTGGTAAAACCACTGGTAAAGAATGACAGAAAGGATGGGAAGGAGGGAGGGAGGTGGGGAAAAAGGAAAGAAATAGGAAGGAAGAGAAGAAAAAGGAAAAAAAGGGAGGGAGGGGAAGAGGGCATATGCAAAGTAGCTCCTAAGTCATCATGTTTGAGACTCCCCTCACCACCCCCCGCATGTCTTTGATACCATCCGTGCCATCCAAAGACACCAAACACTTGACCAGCTGTGTCGCAAGCTGTGTAACAAATGTTTTCATGTTCTGCTGTTTCCACATTAAAGAGAATTGTAGGGATGGTGGTGTTTATCTCCTCCCATTTCAGTTCGTACAGAATGGTTGTCTTATTTTATTTGGAAGGTTATTAAAGCCTCCTCTTCTTCCTTTCCCACTCGCATCATTTTGTTTTTAGAATAAATATCCCAGAGTCTCTAACTTTTCATCATTTAGGGAATTTTTTTAAAGTTATAGTTTACTGCCTCCACTGTATTTTCTTTTAAATCATCCTACATCACTCACATTGAAGTCTATCTTGTGAATAAAAAAACCTATAATCTTATAAAAAACTTACAGCACATTATGTTTACTTTGTATTATTTAAATTATGCATTCTTAAATAAAATTTAAAACTGCAGCTGTGGAATGATTGAGACATTTTGTCCAGTAGAATTTACTTTACTTCTGAAACCATTTATTTCTATCTCCCAGCTTTACTGAGATAAAATTGATACATAATATTGTGTAAGTTTAAGGGGTACAATATGATGATTTGATACACACACAAGTATATATTGTGAAATGTTTACTATAATAACTATTTCTTTAATCTAAGTTTTTATTTTCTAAATACAAAATCAAATATGAAGTAGATATTGCTCCAAAGTAAACTCAGCTTTGTCTCATTAAAAATAAATCCTTTGGGAATTAGTGAAAAGAAAAACTACAATTTCTGATGTATCTGTTAATCAGTTGCAATATTTTGTAGTGAATGACTATTTCAATCTCAGACTATGAAAAACAGGCAGAGAATTCTGAACAAATTCACAAATAAAACCTTCTGAAGAAAAGATGGTATTTAATAAAAAAGATGGTACTTATTGCTTTTTCACTGAAATTTCAGCCAAGATGGTGCCGATTCCTATTTACATGTCACGTGACATTTGTTTCCCAGAAGTGATGGGCCCTCTGGTAGTGTTAAGACTACATTCAGTAATGATTTGTTTGTTATGGCTCAAATGAAACAGTAGAATGCTTCTAAATGTGTTATCTTCCTTCATGCATTTATTTTAAGTTTAACACATTTTATTTCTATCATCACAGAACTTAAATATTTTAAATTGAATTGTTTTGTCTGTAAGCTTCACCCAGGCCTTTCAGCCAATGGGGTGTTATGAAACTGCACACAAAGCCACTTAAGAGGAATAGGATGACTTAAATTAATTCTGTTGAGATCCATGCTTCCTAAATCTCCTTTACACATTTTTCTAAAATTTTGTTCTTTTATACTTACAAAGAATTCCTCTGGGTTCTCATTTCTAAAACTAATAAAACTAACTCACAAACACTGGAAATGCTTGGTTGATGGAGTTTCATTACAAGGGAACAGCAACGATGAGGGAAAAAAAACAAACCCATGAAGGAATAGTAGTTGGTGGCTGGCCTGGAACAGCTAGCTAGAGGCCCCAGCAGTCTGGGACATGCTGATCCAACCGTGTGGAGGACAACTGGCACCCTGTGCGGCAGTGGGGCACAGCTGCAAAGAGCATGACACCGGGAAAAGATGTCTTCAGAGTCCATGCAGTGAGGAGGAAAAGTTGCTGGCCGTCCAGGAGACTCTTGCTCCCACATGGCAGCCGTTTCACTCAGCAGGGTCCTTTCTACATGAAAGAAAAATGTTTTTGTTTGTTTATTTTGTTTTTTAGATTCCATATGTATCATATGAAACCATATGAGAGGGTCCCAAAAAACTGGAATTTATAAAAAATTGTGTTCTTACATATTTAAATTTCAGTCACTTTCAAAGTACTCTCCATTTGATGCAATATACCTATTGAGACATTTTTTCCACTTATCAACACAATTTTTTAATTTCTCAGTGTTGATGCCTTTTAGTGCTTCTGCCTTTTTTTTTTTTTTCACCTCTTCCACATCAGCAAAATGTTTCCCTTTAAGGACTTTTTCATCTGGAGAAACAAAACAAAACAAAGTCACTCAGGTGAATAGAGATAGTGGGGTACAGGGGTCATGCTATTTTTGGTCAAAAACTGTTGAACGCTCAGCAGGGTGTGGGCAGGTACACTCATAAGTCATCCATCATGATATGAGCAAATATGTTGAATCTTCCAAAAAAGTTCACTGAAGCCAAACACAGCCTCTCACAACACCAGTTGGTCCACTGAAACAGGTGGGTTCCTAGAACACACACCTAGTGGAGGAAGCCTGTACTACAAGGGGCCCGCCCTCCAGGAGATACTGCTGGTTTTGGGGGGATCCTCCCTCATATGTGCTATTTGTCTTTCTTTGTCTATTTCACTCAGCATAATATCATCTAGGTCCATTTATGTTGCAGACAGCAAGACTTCATTCTTTTCTTATGGCTGAGTCATATTCCATTGTACATGTGCACCGCTTCTTCATCCATTCATCTATTTATGGACACTTAGGTTGCTTCCATACCTTGGCTGTTGTAAATAATGCTGCAGTGAACATATGCACACATGTCCTTTCGAAATAGTGTTTTGGGTTTTTACAAATAAATACACAGAAGTGGAATTTCAGGGTCCTTCTTTGTCTCTTATTATAGACTTTGTTTTACAGTCTATTTTGTCTGGTATAAGTATTGCTACCACAGCTTTTTTTTTAAATTATCACTTTCATTAAATGACTTTTTTTATTCCTTTACTTTCAGTGCCTTTCAGTCTGAAGTAAATCTCTCGGAGCCAGCATATGCATGGGTCTTGTTTTTTAATTCATTCAGCCACCTTACATCTTTCAATTGGAGCATTTAATCCATTTACATTTAAAGTAATTGTTGGTAGGTATACAGTTATTGTGAACCTTTCCTCTAAGGAGATAAATAATAAAGCTAAAAAGTGCTGTAAAATATTTACAGTTCGTGCAACTCAAAAGGAAGTTTTATATGGTAAACTATATAAAAGTTACAGTCTGGCTAAATCAAGGAGATCCAAATTAGTGAGTATGCAGTATTAATGGATGTCAGTCAACGCTCAAGTTTACGTTTTTGAAAAGAAATTTCATTTCTTTTTACTCTTAAATATCAATATAGCCTTTAAAAAAGTCTTGGTCTAGTTAAAAAATCAAGATAAGCATTTTTCTCATTTTATTATTTATGTTCCATTTATAACTGTAAAAGATATCCATAAGATATTTATTTTAATTATTTGTACTAATTTTTACATGCTCCAGTAGTTTTAATGCAACGGCTCTTAATGATTTATCAATAATGCATTGGAGTACAAAGAATATCATCTCTCCATTATCAATGTGGCTTAACCCTCCCGAAACTTCAGTTCACCTTATAGATTACTTAGTGGTCTGCAGGATGATGTTTACTTTCAGACTTTATGAATAAATATGAAAATATCAAGAGACTGCTTCTTTATGCCTGAATAAAAAACTGAAAATTGAAACTTTTCATTTAACATTCCTCTAAACACACTGATGGAGCAAAATTGATCACTGTGTTGTTTTGTTTGTTTTTTATTTAGACTAAATGGCCTAGCATCTCAGGATCTCAGTTTCTTTTTTCACTTCTTTTCAATTAAATACAATTCCAGTATTTCTAAAACCTGGATTATTTAGTTAATAGGATTGAAGTCATGGGTCGTTAAATCATATGAAAGGCGTTTTTGTTCTTTTCTCAAAGTTACCTGGTTACCTGGTCATCTTGCAAATATATCTATTGTTTATCAGAAGAATTTTTTAAAAAAACAACCCAAAATACTGGGGAAATAAGTGAAAACCCTTTGCCATTATTTTTGGAACAGCCGAGAGTATCCTTGGTAATAAAGCTAGGTGCTTAAAATTTGAGTATAGGTTCCCAGATCAAAGAAGAAAAATGCATTTCTGAACTTACTCTAGTATCCTCCTAATAACCTCCTCACCATTACAAATCCAAATAGCCAACAGACATGTACAATATGTACTATTTACAAGGGACTGTTATAAACATTTTGAATAAAGTACCTAATGATCTCAAAACCCCTATAAATATGAATGTATCTCCCAGGTTTTAGTTGGGACACTGACACACAGAGGTGTCAGGCAGTTTCTCTAAAGTGACATCAGTAGTGGCCAATAGAGCTGAAATTTACACCTAGGGAGTTGGGCTCTGGAGACAGCACTGAAAACAGCATCTCAGTTAACTGGATGAATCTCCCTTAATTCAGGCATGCACAAACAAATGGATTCTGCCATTGATCACAAGCAATCACTTAGATTTTTAAATATTTTATATATTTATTTTTAGAGAAAGGGAGGGAGAGAAACATCAATGTGTGGTTGCCTCTCACTCACCCCCAGCTAGGGACCTGGCCTGCAATCCAGGCATTTGCCCTAGACTGAGAACCAAAGAGATGACCCTTTGACTGGCAGGCTGGCACTCAGTCCTGAACCACACCAGCCAGGGCCAGAAGCCCATTTTTAAAGTGGGAGTTTAAATGTATCCATGTGGAATAAAGACTGGACCACTGTTATCCTACAAAAGTCACTGGAGTTACTGGAGTAAAAGTCAGAAAACCTGGTTTCTTGAACCAGTTCTGCTGGTAACCACCTGTATGCTCTGAAGAAAGCAAGTTATATTTATTTTCCTTAGTTTATTTTTCTTTAATTATAGTATCAAAGGACTGGACTAGGCAGCGTCCAATATCCCTTTCAGCTGTAAAATTTAATGATTCTATAATTAGGAATAAAATGTGTTGTGCATCCCTTGAGTTAAACATGAATAATGGGTCATCGCAGGTCTGAAAAATATGTCTTTAATCTGTAACATCTTGGGCTCATGGTATCACAGGAAAGCCCTACCAATCACATTCAGCTGCTTTGCTTATATAATTTGTGTTCAGAGTTGCTTTGCTTTAGATAATACGCTCTTGGCTCTTGTACTGCGTCACTGTTGCTAAGATACAATTGTGTAAATAAAAGTCATTTTAAATATACATCCTGGTATAGGGAGGGAGAAAACCTTGGAAAGCGGTTGGCCAAAAAGTTAAACTACCTTTTGAGAGAACTGAGACAATGCTTTAGATAAATCTTTAAATGGCCCACTTACAAATGAACCCTAAAATTATTTTGCTTCACATTGAAACCAGTTAAAGAGAAGGCAAGGATGCGGAAGGAGAGGGAGCAAATCTACGGTCAGTGATAATGATGAGTTCCCTCTCAGCTCAGCAACTGGCTGGTCTGAAAGGACCCTGATATTGTTGCTATGTGGTTCTGTAAGGATATTTTGTCCTTGACATTTATGTCTCAGTCTTTTCACCAAAAAAGGGAGAGAATTTGATTTTCATCATTCGCAATAGATCGAAAGAGTCCTCATCTAAGGAACCCTATTATTGAAGGCCGAAGGGATTATATCTGGACAGTGTAGTCACCAGGAACAGTTGGCAAACAGGTTACCTGACAGAGGTGGTAATGTACCCAGTGTGCTCAGGGGTATAATATGCACCCACGTTTTTGGCCCAAACTTTCAGGAAAAAATCTTATGTTTTAATTTTTTAATTCAATGTTTTATTTATTTATATTTGGAAACAATACTAGTTATTGTATTCCAGGGTGATATTTTGCATATGGGTATCCTTACTGCTTTCTAGATTTACGCTTTAATTCTAGAAAGCGTATATGCATTTATACTTTTAATGCATCAGTATAAATAAAAGAATTAAAAACATTTATATAGATACAGAATTAGAACTACCCATGTATAATGTGCATCCTTATTTCTCCCTCAAAAATTTGGGCAAAAAAGTGCATTATACATGACAAAATATGGTAAGTTGCTCCTGAGTGCTGGATATTAACTTGCAGAAAAGCCTGTGGCCTCCAGGTAACCCCTCACTACAGACACCTACCATTAGATACCCATGTCTTTTTTTTTTAACTCTAAAAACCACTTGCTTTTTAAAATTGAAATATAATTGACATATAACATTGTATTAGGTGCAGGCATACAACAGGATTCAATATTTGCATATGTTGCAAAATGATCACCAGAGTAAGTCTAGTTAACATCTGTCACTGTACATAGTTACAAATTTTTTTTTCTCGTGATGATGATTTTTAAGATCTACTCTCTTAGCAACTTTCAAATATGCAAGACAGTATTAATGACTATAGTCACTATGTGTACATTACATCCACATTATTTTTTTTCAGGCACATTGTAATATTTTATTAAAAAGATATCCATGTCTTAAAGCTCCAGCTACTTTTACTTCTTAGGAGCCCCTTGGAAATGCAAAGGACTGAGACATAAGGAGGGAGGCTAAAGAAGCCTGTGCTTCAGAGGGGAATTTCTGGTGACTAGCTGTCAATAGGATGAAAGGGTGCTGAGCTAGCAGGGGTCTGGAGGGTACCTGGTTTGCCCGGTAAGGGGGAAAGGAGCTGGCAGTGCACTGCAGGGTTTCAAAGGCAAATTTCCGCCTGCTTCAATCATTTCACCAAGGACCAGCCCCTCTGCCCTAGCTCCTTTTCGGCTTTGTTAATGAGGACAGTTCCATTAGCCTGTATCATTTACTTCGATGACTCTAGGCAATATTCTTATTAGCCACATTCAAATGATTGGCTTTGCTTAATATATCTCCTTCCTTCGTTTCCAGAAGACTTGTCCTACCTCCCAGCCTGTGTCTATTCAAGAAACGTAGATCGATTTTATGTTTATTAATGAAAAAGTCCTTTAGCATCTGATAAGCTTCTGGAGGGGATTTAAAGCACCACCCTGCTGCCAGGCCTTGTTAAGTCTTTGTGACGTTGACTAATTCAGAAGGGCCGAACGGAGAAAATGCTCGGTCATCTCTCGCTCACTCACAGCAGCATACCAGTTAGGAGCTCTTCCACAATCAGGTCACAACAAACAACTCTTTCCTTCCGCCACCTTTTATTATCGTTATCATCATTACTGCTAATATCACTACCTGTCCAACTTCACCAGACTCTGAGCTGTCTGCACACCTGGACATCGTATGTCTTAGTGCCCTCCCCACCCCCTACCACCAGTGGCAGCTCTCGGCCCAGGGTTAGCCTTCGGGAATATTGCTTAAAGAAATGAAAATGATAAGAGCAGAAGACCATTTCACGATTGTTTGAAGTAATATCTGAAGGCAATGGACATTTTTAGTATTTCTCTGTTTCTTAGAGGGGAAAATAGGGCTGAGAACATCACCCAGGGTTTGCTTGATTTTTCATGTGCTGCTCTGAGTAATGAAGAGCATGGATCCCATTCACAAGAGCTGGAGGTCAAAAATGATTATTCAAGCATTATTCAACCCATACGGTACTAACCTTTGTTCTCCTGGCTTTGCCCTCATCTGTTCTTTTTCTTCTTTCCCTCTCATTTCACTCAGGAAAACTTACCCTCTTGTCTTTCTGTGTATCTCTCTTGTCCAGGTCATAAAAATAAATGAATAAAAGAGGTTACCCTGCATGTACATAAAAGGTTAACTTGGAAATTGCTGATGTCTAGACTGCTTGGCTAATATAAGGACACAAATGATATACTTCTCCAGTATGTGCCTCTTGGAAAATCCTGGAAGAAAGTGTTGAGCTATGGGATTCAGACTGCTTCACAGAAATGAACTAAAAACAGAACCAGTGGCTCTGACTGCCAAAGAAAATGAAAGAACATAAAATCTTGCCCCAAAGGGACACTAAAAAAAGTAGGAGAACATGATAATAACAGACTCAGGGATTCCAACTTACTGTTTTCAGGTAATTCTGCAATGCTAAAGATTTGGATATGTTACATATATGATTACCTGAAGTTGTAAATAAGCCACCCTCATGGGCATGTGTATGTAAAGTACAGGGTATCTGTAATCAGCCAAACCTATGGTTGAGATGTCGTTCCACAACTTCCTGTCTCGTGACCCTGGGTTTCTGCGCTCTCTAGCATAATGAACATCAACAGCAGCAACCAGTGTGCGAAGGTGTTCATTTTTTAGAAAACTAGGATTATTCAGTGTTGCCTATTTCAAAAAATCCATCCAAAATCACTGGCCTCATTTTTCATACAATTACTTGTTTAAACAGTATCAGAGATCACCATTGCACTTGAATCCTGACCTCATTTGAACTCCTCTAAGGTCATCAATTATTTGGGTGGAAAAGATCAGGGAAGAGCAGGGTGTGTGAGGAAAGCTGCCCAGTTATCGAAAAGAATTCTGTCCCACTGGCTGTGTGAACTCTTAAAGCCAAGCCAACCAATGCTCACCAAGCTTTTCAGTTAAAAATACTTAGTTCAAAAGATGATTTGATTTCAGGTGGTGGACACACCATGTGATATACAGAAAACTATGTAATCTTATTAACCAATGTCGCCACAATAAATTTAATCAAACCAAATAAAAAATATTTAGTTTAAATAAAAGTAAAACATAATGAATGGCAGTTGTTTTGCATACAATAGAATTACATGCTAATTGAGCCCTATCTTTTCCGACCACTATCCTATTCATTATACACATATTGCCTCATTTAATCCTCAAGTAACCTTATAAGGTAAGGCCAATCACTGGCACATTTTCAGATGAGAAAGCTGAAATGACTTAAGATAAAAGTCATTTGCCCAAGGTGGCACAGATGGTGAGTGGGAGAACTGGGATTCAAGCCCAGCCTAAAGGGCTTGAGAAACCACACTTTGAGCTACTCTTCTTGAAATCAATATGTTTACAAAATCTTAGACATGCAAGTGTTTTCTACAACCCTTGTTTACATGTGAGGAAACCTGGACCTCAGAATTGGGTCAGTCACCAGAGAGTGACAGGTCCAAGAGAAGGAGCCAGGTCTCCTGTCTGTGCGTCCATACCCGAGCCTCGCTTTGCACTGAGAGGGAGAAACCCACACATGAGAGACACTTATTGGGTTGTCCGAGCATTTTCAAGGGCGCAAACCAAAGAATATTTGTTCTGAGAAAAGGCCTTTATATGGTTTAGGGAGCTTACATAAACTAATAGACTGGCCTGCAGGAATTATATTTCACCTGCAGCAACAGAATAAGAGTCAATAAAGCAGAGGGAATAGAGAAGAGTGGAAATGAACAGAACTAGACCTGGTTTTGATTACTCACTGTATCTCCAAACGTGAGAAGGTATAAATGGCCATTGGATTTTTCATCCTCAATCCATCACTTACTAGGATATATATATATATATATGAATATATGAATATATGATATATATATAGGTATATAGGTATATATATATGTGTATATATATGCATATGTATATAAGTACCATATTTTTCAGACTATAAGATGCACTTTTTCCCCCCAAATTTGGGAGGAAAATGGGGGTGCATCTTATAGTCTGAATGTAGCTTACCTGGCTCTTTACATTTACATTGGTGAGATAGTATGTTATTTATGATATTAAATATTTTACCACATTTTTTGTTTCAAAATTTTTTTTCCTATTTTCCTCTAAAACCTAGGTGCGTCTTATGGTCCGAAAAATATGGTGCATGTGTGTGTGTGGGGGGGGGGACTACAGAAACTGTTACTTTTTAAACTCTTTTTATCTCTGAGCAGTTTGGTGGATGTGTTCATTTCTCTTCATTACCACTGCTCTCCAACCGGATGTGTAATCACTCTACTAGGGTCTCTCACTGGAGCAGCTCAGCAGCTCAGCACCATTCATATTGTATAATTTCTTCTTCACAGCCATCCTGGGAGAGATTCAGTAGAGATTAAATTGTTTCCTTTTGTCAAAAGAGGAAAGTGAGGCTCAGAGAAAGTAAATGATGTACATGTCAAGTGCCTGCACTGACTTCCTGATCGTCACGGTCTCTTGGAGGACAGTTTTATTGACCATAAACTTTTTTTTCTCCCTACCAGTGTGGTGGTCTATGACCTAGGAATGTCCTTTAATTTACATCTAGATCTGCATCTGCATATCACTTTGTAACGTTTCCTTTTCTGTTGATGATAAAGATAGAAAAATAATAGAGATGAGAGCCACTTCCTCTAAAAAGGGACTTTCAGGTTATGGAGTTGGAACACCTAGTTACTGTGGACCTTGTCATAACAATGGTTGTCAATGTCTATGAATTGACACCGGCAAACTCAGAAGCAAGCAGCTGTTTAATGACTACAGAAATACCGACATGTACCAGCACAGAGATAAAGGTTGTCAGGAAAGTTTTCAACCACAGGCTTACTGGGTAGGTGTACATCATAAATGAGACTTAAACCTAATAGACCCTCAGACCTCGGAGCAGCAAGTTGTAAGGGGGAAAAAAATGAAGATATAGATATGAATGACATCAGTCCAGCAAATCAAATTCTTACAACATAATATCATAGGGTCGAATTTCAGTACCATCTTCATTTTCCTCCAAAGATATAAACAGTTTTTGACACAATTGCCCTAATCTGCTGGTTGCTTAAGTATAGGCAAATGGTTCCTATCTGACATAGATAATTAACATTTAGGATGGTGTTGGGCCGTGAAAATAGTCTTGTTTTAGTTTGATACATTAAGTATTTAAATAATTTTATCTGTTATTTGCATTATTTAGGGTACAGGCTAAGTTGTTTTCATTAGAACATCTCAAAAATATTCAGAGTCCTTTATTATGCCTACAGATGCTCACAGATACTGTGAGTCAGGAACTGGGACAGGGCAGAGCAGACAGGGTTTGCTTTGTTCCAAGATGTCTGGAGCCCTGCCTGGAAAGACATGAAGGTCTGAGGAGGATTCACGTAATTATGAGCAGGAATTATCTGGAGGCTTCTTTACTGACACGTCTGTGTGGGGATGTCAGCCTACACATGGCCTCTCCATGGAGCCTGGGCCTGACACAGCAGGGCAGCTGGGTTGCAACCTGATGCTGAGCATCCTGGAGAACCAGGAAAAATCACATGGATTCTTCTGGTTGTAACTTGGAAGTCACTTGGTGTCACTTTCGTCGTACTTCATTGGTTGAAGAAGTCAAGAGTCCTTCAAAGGGAAGTGACAGAGACTTCACTTTTTTTAGGCTTCGTTTTAAAATTGTCACAAGGTACTTAAATACATTTGCTCTCCAAAGGTGAGAATTCCAGGACTGGGGTAGCTCTTCTGTCTCCAGCCCATGGTTTCCAAGGTCTCTCCAATTTTCACCTTTTTTAGGCAGCAGAAAGGGGTGAGTTTGGAGTAAGCATCTGTAAAGAGATGACCGGAAAATAGCACACCTCAGATTCGTTCAAAGCTCGTCCTCTGACTGTAAGAGAGCCTGAGAGAATAGTGTGTAGCTTCCAGGTGTGAAGGGATACACAGGCCCAGGTAAAAGTTGGGGGATTCTGTTACTAAATGCAGGAAGAGAAGGGATATTGGGAGACAGAGGGCCTCAGTCTGCCCCTCTGTACTTCCCTCCTCCCCCAAGTTCCACACACACCCTCCTCTTTCTATTCATAGAACTACTCCTCGCCCTCGCAAAAGCCAACTCAAAACCTCATCTTGTTTTTTCATGCAGCACAGAACCAGGATTTCTGGGTGATATCCTTTCTCCTCTATCACATCAGGCTATGGTTCCTCCTGCTCTGGCAGATGTCAGACAAGAACCAAGGAAAATGTGGTATCCAGGGCCTTCCAGCTGGCTCCGTAGAAGTCAGGTCTGGCTAGTTAAAAAAAATTATGGGGAATCTATTTTTACTTTAGTAATTTTACCACCTATTTCATGTATTTAATGCACATACATACCTAGGTATCCTTCTGTCTTAGTTATATTTAAGTAAATATAATAAACACTAAATGTGCCCTAGTAATATCTGTTTAAATCACATATTTAAATACATTTTAACGTCTGATTAGGCAATTTGTTCCTTATTACACTGTCTATTCATTTAGTTTTTAAAAATTTTGGGGGTGACATTGGTTCTTATGTGGTAGAGAAATAAACTATCTTCTTAAAAAATCCACTATATTTTTTTTCCTGTAACTGCAGCTTAGATTTACCCAAACTAATAACAGCATTTATCACAAAATCACATTTTCTACGTTTATTTCAGTTTCATATTTAAAAATTACTTCTTAAACAAGACTGTGTATTTTAGCAATTTAGGATTCAGTAGAGTCTATTTTGCTTATTCTCAGTTATCTTGTTTAATGATCTCAACAGACGCTACAATACAGAGAAAAAAGAGAAGAGCAGATGGCCTAGAGAAAGAATTGAAGCAAATTTGGCACTCATTGTTACTATCATCGCCACGTCTTTTGTTTTTAAATGAGAAAAATCATTATAGTTAGTTTTTGGAAATTTTCCTACACAATCAGGTAAACTGGGGAGTGTTGAGATAAGGATTAGAAGGATTAGAAGGTTGAGATAAGGGTGACCCTCTCACCATTGCCTACTCCTTTCCCATTAACTGATGAGGCTGCCTGAACATTGCATGTGGAGTAAGTAAGTGAAGACTCTGTATCCAATTGACTACTACAGCTCCTACTCAAGCCCTGACTACCCAGGGACAATCTGGGCATGTGCCACATGTGACAAGTGTTGAAATAAACTTCTAGGCCCCAAATGGTGTGGGGGAGTTTTGCACGCGGAGCCCTCTGTCCATCTCAGATGAGACTAAGTCTACCAAGACAGGATCTGCTTGGGGAGGAAAGGTGGCCAAACTCTCAAAGTGTAACAGGGTACAGCCAAGAGGTGGGCCCAAATGGGGATTTGTAATGGGGTCCAGAACTCAAGGTGTCCAGGAAATATTAGAAAAATATATATAGGATGTCCTCACCCCAATAAGTGTGAACTGGGGGTGGGGGGCATGGGACTCCTGGAGCAGGGCCATTGAGAGTTGTTTTATATAGCAAACAGCAACTTTGCAGCTAACCTCTGGCATGGTCATTTAGTATATCTATAACCTTTAACTGGTTTTATAGATATGTTTAATAGCCGTGGCCATGCTTTGAGCCAGGGTGAAGGAAGTGACTTCCACCCAAGATGTAACTGGGAAGGGAAGAATACACGGCTTTTGGCGAGAGGGGAGAACCTCGCAGCCTTGTGGCCCCCTTTGCCGTGCAGCTTAGGAAGCTGGGAAGCAAGACATAGCAGCGATGCAGAGCTCTCTCTCAGCAGTTTGGAAGAATGCAGGAGAGACCTGCAGGAAGGAAAGCTAGGACCACATGGCTTGGGAGGAGTGGGGATCCCTGGCCTGAGAGAGAGAGGACCACATGGCTTTGGGTTGCTCCTTTTGCCATGCAGCCTAGGAAGCAGGAGAGACTTTGCCTGGAAGGAAAGGGGTGAAAGGACTCTTGCTGGTAGACCATGAGGAGATACCACATGGTTTCGGATTAACTAGAGATCATGGCGGTGAGACAGCAGATGGTGTCTGAACTGAGGGGCTGCCTGAATCACAGACTTCTACTTCTTTTCCTGAGATATGGTACCTTGGACTGGACAAAGGGGAGAAGGAAGGACTGTGTGTGTGTTTGTGGGTATTCTAAAGAACTTCAGTACTTTAAAGGAGACATTATTACTCCAAGACTGTATAACTTTTAAATAAATAATTCCTTTCCTTTTCACCAGTCTCTGGCATTGAGAGATGTCTTTCCTTTAGTGGTGAGCATAATGAACCTAGAATGGGGTAGGGGGGGAACCCCAGGAGCACAAAGGGGCTCCTTTTGGTAACTGTATATTGTTGGGTGCCCCCGCCCTATTCTGTAACAAAAGGAGAAGAGCCAGGAGCCTTTTCCTCAATGAGCTTTTATTAGGTTCAATTTGCACAGGAATACAGGTAAAGCTCATCAATCATTATCAGACAGTAAGGATCAAACAATAAATAACATACAAAGAACTATGAGGGCTTATTCTGAGTCAGGGTCAGTTAGCTAAAAGGCTATAAAACTTTGGGAAACAAACTCATTTCATGCTTGGACCCTTATCAGAAAATTGAGGGTGTTCTTAGCAAAGCAGATTTCACAGGATTTTATGCATTTTTTCTTAGTCCAGATCGCCCCTGGGAACGCCCTTTCCTGCCCAGGACTGCACCGCCCTCTGGCATTGTTTCAGACTTAAGTCTGACAAGGGAAGTAAGGCAGCCAAGAGATTGGGAGACTTCTCCCAGACAGAATGAGGACTCAGGCTGTCAAAGCCGAGGGGCAGGGTCCATCACACCCTTTTTCTATAGCCCCCAAGTCCTTCCCTGGGGGCCCCTTAGTGACCGTGTCTGTCAGAGCTCATGTCCCACTTGAGGAATCTTACCTGCCATTGGCTAACCAGCCATCTGCCCGGGCCAGGCAGGGTGAAGGAAAAGGGGGCAGAGGTGGTGCCCCTGCCAGGGAGATAAGCTTTGTCTCCTTGGTGGCGTATGGTCCCAAGGTCTCTCACTCAGCCTCAGCCATCGGGGGTTACAGCTTCTGAAACCAGGCAGTGCGGTTCCCAACAAAATGGATTCTCTCCTGCCCAAGGTGTTACATCAGCAAATGGAAACTTGGAAAATTTCATGTCCCTGTAATTGTTCCACTTGACCAGACATGCAGTATACCAGTTATCCCATCCCCAAACAATAAGCCAACTCTGGACTCTATACTTAGTTTCTTGTTCCTTATTTATTTTCTATTTTTTCTTCTTTTTCCCTTTTTCTTTCTCCTATAAAGTTTCCTGTCTTCTACCCCATTTTGCAGCTGTCTGGACCTGTGGGAAATGTGCACTTCATGAAGTGTTAACTAAAGCTTGTTTGGATCACTTAAATTGTCTTCTTTATTTTTAACACAGGCTATCTTAATTGTTGGTAGTTTGTGTGTTTCTTGATTCTTTTTAAATCCTCCTCAAATGTTTAAAGTCCTGAGATCAAAATTATACAGTAACACCTTATTTGATCAGATTGCTTGTGTAAGAAGTAATCCTATTAACTAGAGTTTGATAAAATAAAACATTATTTTCTTTTCAAAAATTGTCACCAAAAAATATTTAGAGATGCATTAGTCAATCAGTGTTTTCATACAAAACCTAGTCTCAGTGACCCTCACTGTAAGACCCCCTGGAGTGGTGGGGTCTTTCCATGGTTCCTCACCAGAAGCAACTTATCCCAAGAGGAAAGACCATCGGGGAGCCAAGGCCAACATCTGTTGTTTCTGAATATAGTTCTCGAGGCTGGCCTTCAGTTCAGTCTTCACAACCTCACACGTGAGTCTGACAGCAAGGGAGTCACAATAAAAACAGAACAAAAAGAAGAAAAGATCTTAGAATGTCAAGCCTATGTTTGAGCTTTCAACATGAGATGATGCTAGCAGAATAGACATCAGCACCCTTCACACGGGGCACCTATGTATGGCGCTGTCTGGACATCAGTGGACATTAGTGCTGATGAAGGCTACCTTAAGATTTCTAGAAGCCCTGAGAATGAAGAAATTATGATTCTCCCATGTGGACACCCAGTAATAATAATAATAATAATAATAATAATAATAATAATAATAATAATAATAATAATAATAATTCCAGATTAAATGTTCAAAAAATTTAAATTATGCTTTTACTATAAAACCTAAATCAATGAACTTTTTGAATAGCAAATAAATTTACCTGATCTTTGATGCCTAGCTTTTGTGAGTGTGCTAACCATATGCCTACCCTGCCTTAGGTTATCCAGGCTGGCTTTCATAACAGTCTCTTCAAAGGGAAAAGGGAAGGGTATTAACACTCTTGGCACAGATACCATATTGCTGATCACAAAATCCCCCATGACACAGGAGCCATCACAGAGACAAGGGAGCACAGCCAGGGCAAGCAGAAGCAGGAGCGGAGAAGCATGGCAGGTACTGTAGGGAGTCAAGAGTGCTAGTTTATTCAGTACACTGGGAACCTGCTCGAGCTCTCCCAAAGAGTTTAGGAGGAATTTTTGAGGAGTTTAAAGTTTTTTCAGAGTGGTTCAGAGAAGAGAAGAAAATGCACTTATAATAATAATTGTGATTCAGTTTTTATTTTCAGGTTGGTATGATCTGGCTTTGTGTATGTGTGTACAAAATATGTTTGTGATAAAAGGTAAAATATATTGCAAGTAATTGAATCTTGGTGATTCAAAGTTTTGAGGTACCCTAATCATAAATCTATGAACATCGCTTGTGTCATAAATTAGCATAGAAGTATAAATAGAATACGGAGATAATTGGAGTTAATGTATAAAAAACCATAACAGCTCTGAAAATTATGTTCTGTTTATTCAATTTTCTGCCATCTTGCTTTTGTTCTTATTGTTCAGGGAATGTATTAAAAGTTCAATTCAATTCAATTCAACAAGCATGTGTTGAACACATCCAATGTGTCAGGCACAGAGCAAGGTGCTGGGACACAGAGGTGATGGACACAGAGTCCCTGTCTTTGAAAGCCTCACACCTAGAAGATACACCAAAAATGTGTAAATAGAAACAATGATTAGAGACAGTAAGATTACGTTCCAACATATATAACAGAGAAAATAGAAGTGGTGGGCAAGAAGTGGCAGCACGTAGAAAGAATACTTAATTTAGTTGGCGGATGTGGCATTTTGAGGAGAAAAAAGTTTCTAAAAGGAGTCAGCAATTGATCTGTATGGGGGAAGGATAGAAGTCAGACAGGCAATTAAGTAGGGGGTGGGAACCACAGGATTATAACAAAATCATAAAACATTTGACCTCATAAGAGACTGTGTATTGTTGCATGTACCTTACATGAGGTAAGTCTGGAAGGGTAGCAGGAGTTTGAACTTAATCCTGAAGGTATGAGGAGGTGCTAAGAAATAAAGCAAATGAGTAGCATGATAGGATTTGCATGTTAGAAAATTCATCTGGCAGCTGTTTGGGAGGCAGACTGGAAGTGATAACCTAGAACAACCAGAGAACACTAAGCGAGAAATGAGACTAAGGCTCTGGTATGGAGGTAGAAACAGAAGTAAGTATTTTAGAGGTGATCTTTGGTGAAAAGGAGAAAGGAAATTAAGATGATTCTAATTTTTTTCTAATAATGGGTGGTTCTACTACCTGAGACAAGAAAAACTAAAAGAAGAAGCAGATTTGGGTTTGTGTGCAAGGTGGAGGCTGGTGGTAGCAATTAGGGAAGGTAGGTTTGCAATGCTTGTGTGAGATTCAGGTGGAGATTCAAAGAGACATTTCAAAATAGAGCTTTAAAGACAAGAAGTCTAGGATGCAGAGAGATATATTATAATTGATCTTGTTGCCTCTCTGGTAGATCATCTTACACACTGTACTCAATCGTCTTTTATCAAAGTGTAACATTTCCTTACTCCTTGTTCTATTGAGCATGACACACTTTATCACGTTTTTATGAGTAAGAACCAAGAAAATGGGATCATAATAAAAGATGTTTTAGAAGTCAAAAATGCAAAGGCAATGGCTGAGAATAAATCTTCTACTAGCTATATTTAAACACAATATTTGCTTAAAAGAGATAGTTTCAATTATTTATGCATTCCTCAGATTGCTGAAAGGCAGTGTAGAATTTAGGTTAGAGGCACATTTTCTGGAATGCACTGTATATTTAATTCCCTCAGGGCTGTGTAATTTTTTTGAATTATTTTTTATTGTTGTTCAAGTACAGCTGTCTCCGTTTTCCCCTCAACATGCACCCCCACCTCCCATTCTTGAACCTACCCCCTTTGGCTTTGTCCACCTGTCCTTTGTCCATGTTTCTTGATGGCCCTTCCCCTATTTTCCCCCATTATTCCTCTGTCCCTTCCCCTTTCGTTACTGTCAGTTTGTTCTTTATTTCAATGTCTCTGGTTATATTTTGCTTGCTTGTTTGTTATGTTGATTAGGTTCCGCTTATAGGTGAGATCATATGGTATTTCTCTTTCACCACCTGGCTTACTTCACTTGGCATAATGCTCTCCAGTTCCATCCATGCTACTACAAAGGGTAGGAACTCCTTCTTTCTTATTGCTGCATAGTACTCCGTTGTGTAAATGTGTCATAGTTTTTTTTTCCACTCATTTACTGATGGGCACTTAGGTAAAAATGTGGAGTGGTTCATAAATTTGCATGTCATCCTTGTATAGGGGCCGTGCTAATCTCTGTATCGTTCCAATTTTAGCGTATGTGCTGGCGAAACGAGCGCTGGGCTATGTGATCTTAAACAACTGCCTTATGCTCTCTGTACTTCAACCATCTCATGAGGATAATTAAAATGATAACTTGAGGATAACATACCAAATGGAATTTCTGTAAAAATTAAATGAGATATTACAGGTTAAGCATTTAAGAGAGCCAGCATATAGAAAATATTCAGTAAGCATTATCAGTTATTATCCTCAATGAATATTAACTTTTGTTATTCTTCTGACATAAATCTACCCATAATGATAAAGAATAGTCTCTAATTTCTTTTAACTCATACATCTTTATCAAGTGAACCCACAGTTGGTACTGACCTAAGTACAAATTGTGTTCATTTCAAAAGAGATTTGATGCAAGATGAATATGTAAATTTTTCTTTTAGGGAAATCGAGATTTTTTTCCAGCATTAAGAAAAATAAAAGAAGATTCAATATTTTAAAAATATATATTCCATTCGGGGGAAAATTGAACTGTTTGGCATTGTCTGGAGTAATCAACCAGCTAGTAGTTTCAGTTTTTCCTTATAATGAAGAAGCAATCCCAGTCTTGCTAAACCAACTGTGTGAAGGACAAAAGGGAGAGATTATAAAAGTTTGAAATGAAAACACATGCAATTGATAAGCCTTTATTATGAAAAACTGAGGGCAATATTTGTTTTTGGGCTTCCTTGTGATGAATTCTGAAGCAGAGACTATTCGCATGGAGATTCAGCTCCCCATGTGTACAGGAGAGGGTGTGGGCAGGTGCAGTATAGGAGGGAAGGAACAGAAATTTCAGAAAATGAGGGCATTAAAAAAGAAAGGACACCAAGTAAAAAGTTTCAAATCAAAACCAGAAACAATTACCCTGGCTACTCACCCCCACCCCAAATCCCTATCCATGTTTCTTGTGTTAAAGAACAGAAATAAGAGCTGTAAGATCATTCAGAAGCAGCAGCATCCCCTCCTCTGTGAATCTCAATTCAGCTTCTGGACTATAAAATGAACTAATTCTTTCTCATAACTTTCTAGATAATTATATACCTTCCTCTGAATAGTCAAAAAAAATTTTAAAGCTTTGTTTGTGTCTTAGATCATAATTTTCTTGAAATAAGCACTGTTGAATATTAGGTACCATATTTTTCAGACTATAAGACACACCAGACCGTAAGACGCACCTAGGTTTTAGAGGAGGAAAATAGGAAAAAAAAATTTGAAGCAAAGAATGTGGTAAAATATTTAATAACATAAATCACATAATATTTCATCAATGTAAATGTAAACAGCCAGGTAAGCTACAGTCAGACTATAAGATGCACCTATTTTCCTCCCAAATTTTTTGGGGAAAAGTGCATCTTATAGTCCAAAAAATACGGTATATTAAAAGGCCACAGGGCAGCCTCTCACACCACTTTCTCTCCTGCAGATATATATAGCATGCGTTTGGTAGATCGACTCCTGACTGAAGCTTTTCTTAAAAAAGAAAGAAAGATAAAAGCGACAAGGCACAATGTGGAGGATATGGCAGGATAAAATCAGAAGAGGACACCAAAAGCCTAGTTCAGTCTACTTAGTATAGCTTCCTATACAATGCACAACAACTAGAGATATCTTTTGGAGAAAACAGCACAAAAACAACCAAAAAATCCCACCATATAGTACATTTTGCTCCTAGGAAACCACCCACACTTCTCAATTTGGAAACATATCCTTAGGCTATTTTTGCCAGAAATAATTTATCCTTCTTCATGTTCACATGTTCACAGAAATCTTTCTCATTTTCCCTCATTTTTAGAGGCACATTTATACTTATGAAACATACCCCTGGCTTAGCCTACGTTTCAATGCATTTTCCCATTGGCAAAATACAAGCTTAGTATTATGTTTGGCCTCATGGAAAATTGGCTATGTAGAATCCAAGAGCATTGACGAAAGATGACTTCTACATAGTGACAGCCTTGACTGCTGGGTTGCTATGCCCTTAGGATGACTACCATGTTCTAATTCAGATTCCAAACTCCTGGGAGATATAGTAGATTAGAAAAAGCTAAGGTCAAGCATCCATCTCTAGTCTATCCACCTATAGCCAGGCTTACAGTTGAAAGTGGGAATAGTAGGGCTGCATATGAAAGACATGGCAGCTGTCAAGGAAATGTGGCAATGGGCTGAGAGGAAACCTCCAAAATTATCTACAGCGAGATCTAACCAGGGTTCATTCATCAATGGGATTAAAAAGAATCAGGCACCTCTGGCTCATGTGGCACAGTGGATGAGCACCAGACTGTGAACCAAAGGGTTGCTGGTTCAATTCCTAGTCAGGGCACATGTCCGGGGTGTGGGCCAGGTCTCCAGTAGGGGGCACTCCAGAGGCAACCACACATTGACGTTTCTCCTCTTCTCTTTCTCACTCCCTTCCCATCTCTAAAAATAAATAAATAAAATATTTAAAAAAAAAAAGAATCAGGCAGATAAATTGTTTAGAAGAGATATACTTGGGATGTGATTTTTTTTTAAACCAATGTTGAATTGCTCTCTAGGCTTGAAGACACAGTATTGTGGCAATGAAAAAACAGAAAACCCAAAGCTATCTTATCTCAAGGACAGGCTAGAGAGCTTATTCTTTGTCGAAGGTCAGGAAAAGGCAGGAAAGCTTACATGACATCATTCCTCTCACAAAACCACTGAAATAGAACAATGAAAGTTTCAAATAACTATGTTCTTTTATTGAGTTTTGCTGTACTTTTCTAAGTATGACGCACATGTGGGCACAGCAAGATCCCATGGCAAGTTTTCCCTAATTGCAATCATTCTCAGCCAAGAGGCAATACACATAAGGTACTACCAAAATTTTGTATGGTCCCAAATGCTCTATTCTTAATGGCAGCTTTATTGTAATAATAGCACATATTTTATTTTTAATAAAGGTGCTTGCTACATTGTTAGTTGCAGTATTATCTTCTATTAAGTAATAGTAACTATAAAAAAGAAAAAGAAGAAAAGGAAAGTTGTATTCTTAACATGTAACTTTTAAATGAAAATTTTCAGCATGTAAAAATATGTAGTAATATGAACAAATTTATTCTAAAATCTGTATTGGAAGTTACAGATCTAGCATAACTAATTCATTCTTGAAAAAGAAGAATAAAATTGGAGGAATATCTGTATCTTGTATTTGAGGCTTACAATATAGCTACACTAATCAATGCAGTGTAATATTGGTGAAGAGATAGACATCTAGATAGATGAAACAGGACAGAGAGCCCATAAATGAGCCCATATAGATATGCGATATGCCCAACTTATCTTTGAAAAAGGTAATTCAGTGGAGGAAGGAGAGTTAAAAAAAATGACATCAACTAAAACCTCACACTTTATTAAAAAAACTAACTCAAAATAGATCATAGATGTTAAATATAAAATATAAAGATGTTATTTTTCCTTTGGAAAAAATATAAGAGAAAAATCTTCAAATTCTAGGCAAAGAACTCTTGGAAGTGACACCAAAAGCACAATCTATGAAAGGAAAAATTGTTATATTGGAGCTCATCAAACTTCAATACTTTTACTCTGCAAAAGACCTTCCTCAGAGGACAAAAAAGATAAACTACAGATTGGGAAAAATATTTGTAGACAACATATCTGACAAAGGACTAATATCCAGAATAATGTATAAAGAACTCTCAAAAGTCAACAGTAAAAGAGGAAATAATCCAATTAGAAAATGGGTGAAAGACATGAACATTTTGCCAAAGAAGATAAACAGATGGCAAACAATTATGTAAAAAAAATGTTCAACTTCATTAGCCATTAGAAAAATTCAAATTAAAACCATGATATGATAATTACACGTATCAGGATAGCAAAAGTAGAAATAGTGACACCAGTTCAACACGACCTCTCTGCACCTGCACAACAGAATACAAGGCATGGTGGATGGAGTGACTCTCAGTTAACCAGCCGGAAGAAAGGACCCACCAAAGAAAGGCCCAACAACAATCAAAACCCAAACACATAAAGAGAGCTAACATAAATGACAGTCCAAGACCAGTGAGCCCAGGAGATTAAAGAGACTGCACCACTGAATCTCACAGGTATTCTACCATAGAAGTTCACACCATAAACCCAGGAAGTCAGAACAGATCAGTTTAAGGAATGGAAGCTAACAAGAAGAGTCTCACAAACAATGAGAAGACAAAAAACAATCCCCAAATGAAAGGAAAGGAGGAAGCCCCAGAAAGAATGATAAATGAAATAGAGGCAAGTCAACTATCAAATATTGAGTTCAAAGTATTGGTTATCGGGAAGCTCAATGAGCTCACAGAGAATTACCAGAAACTACAGAGAAACTACAATGAATGCACTACAAACTACATCAGCATGAAAAGGGAAATAGAAACTATCAACAAGGGCCAAGAGGAAATGAAGAATACAATTTCTGAACCGAAGAACACAGTAGAAGGAATCAAAAGCAGGTTCGATGAAGCAGAAGATTGCATCAGCAAGCTGGAGGACAAGGTAGAAAAAAACACCCAGAAAGAGCAAGAAAAGGAAAAGAGGGTCAGAAAGAATGAAGAGGGATTAAGGGAAGTGCAGGACAACATGAAACATAATAATATCTGTGTAATAGGGATACCAGAAGGAGAAGAAGAAGAGCAAGGGATAGAAAACCTATATGAAAAAGTAATGATGGAAAACTTCCTTAATCTGATGAGAGAAAAAGTCGCACAAATCCAGGAAACACAGAGAGTCCCAATCAAGAGGAATCCAAAGAGGCCCACTTCAAGACACATCATAATTAAAATGGCAAAATTCCAAGACAAAGAGAGAATCTTAAAGTCAGCAAGGGAGAAACAGGAAGTAGCATACAAGGGAGCCCTGATATGGTTAGCAGCTGACTTCTCCATGGAAACACCCCAAGCCAGAAGAGAATGGCAAGAAATATTTCAAGTAATGAGAACCAGAGGCCTGCAACCAAGGCTAGTTACCAGCAAGGCTCTCAATCAAGATAGAAGGCCAAATAAAGAGTTTCCCAGACAAAAGAAGTCTAAAAGAATACACCTCCACCAAACCAGCACTGCTGAAGGGACTGCTTTAAGAAAAGGAAGGAAAAGAGAGAGAGAGGAACACAGATACAAAAAAAATGGCAATGAATAGGTACCTATCAATAATAACCTTAAACATAAAAAAAAGAAGCAGAAAAAGACATAGAATAGCAGAATGGATAAGAAAGCACGACCCACACATATGCCGCCAACAAGAGACCCACCTCAGGACAAAAGACCTACACAGACTGAAAGTGAAGGGCTAGAAACAAGTTTTCCAAGCAAATGGACAGGGAAAAAAAGCCGAGGTAGCAATACTCATATGAGACAAAATAGATGTAAAAAAAAAAAAAAAAAAAGGGAGACCCAGAAAAGAGACCAAGAACACTTCATAATACTCAAGGGAAGAATCCACCAAGAAGACATAAACATTGTAAATATATATGCACCCAACATAGGAGCACCCAAATACATAAAGAAAATCTTGGAGGACTTTAAGAAAGATATTGACAGCAACACAATTATAGTAGGGGATTTTAACACCCCACTCTCAAAAATGGACAGATCTTCCAAACAAGCATCAACGAAGATATTGTGACATTGAACAATGCCCTAGATGAAATGGACTTAACTGATATATATAGAGCCTTTCACCCCAAATAAGCTAAATACACATTCTTTTCAAATGCACATGGAACATTTTTTAAAGATAGACCACATGATAGGACACAAAACAAGTCTCAACAAATTCAAAAAAATTGAAATCATATCAAGTATTTTCTCCAACTACAAGGGACTGAAACTAGAAACCAACCTCAAGGAAAAAAACCCAAAACACTCAAAATCATGGAGATTAAATAGCATGCTATTAAACAACAAATGGATCAAGAATGAGATTAGGGAAGAAATCAAAACGTTTCTGGAAACAAATGAAAATGAACTCGCAACAACCCAAAACTTATGGGACATAGTGAAGGCAGTCCTGAGAGGGAAGTTCATGGCGATACAGGCCTACCCAAAAAAGACAGAAACATTTCAACCAAACAACCTAACACTACACCTATGAGAACTTGAGGAACAACAACAAAGACAGCCCAGAGCAAGTAGAAGGAAGGAAATGACCAAGATCAGAGCAGAATTAAATGACATAGAGACTAAAAGCACAATTCTAAGGATCAATGAATCCAGGAGCTGGTTCTTTGAAAAGATAAACAAAATCGACAAGCCTTTAAGCAGGCTCATCAGGAAAAAAAGAGAGAGGACCCAAATAAACACACTCAGAAATGAAAGAGGAGAGATTACAACTGATACCACAGAAATACAAAGGATTGTAGAAAATTACTACGAAGAACTGTATGCTAAGAAATCTGAAACCCTAGGTGAAATGGATGAATTTCTAGAAAAATATAATCTTCCAAAACTCAATGAAGAAGAAGCAGAAAGCCTGAACCAACCAATAACAGCAAATGAAATTGAAGTAATAGTCAAAAAACTTCTGATACACAAAAGCCCTGGACCAGATGGTTTCACAGGAGAATTCTACAAAGCATTTAAGGAAGAGCTAATCCCTATCCTTCACAGACTATTCCAAAAAATCCAAAATGATGGAAGACTCCCAAACTCTTTTTATGAAGGCAGCATCACCCTAATCCCCAAACCAGACAAAGAAAGAAAACTTCAGGCCAATATCGCCGATGAACACAGACACTAAAATCCTCAACAAAATATTGGAAAACCGCATCCATTAATACATTAGAAAGATCATACACCATGACCAAGTGGGATTCATCCCAGGGATGCAAGGACGGTACAATATTTGCAAATCAATAAATGTAATACATCACATAAACAAAAGCAAAGACAAAAATCACATCATTATATCAGTAGATACAGGAAAAGCATTCGATAAGGCACAGCACCCATTTATGATAAAAACACTCAGCAAAGTGGGAATAGAGGGAGCATTCCTCAACATAATAAAGGCCATATATGAGAGACCTACAGCCAACATCATACTCAATGGGCAAAAATGAAAATATTTCCCACTAAGATCAGGAACAAGACAAGGTTGTCCACTATCACCATTTCTATTCAACATAGTGCTAGAAGTTTTGGCCACAGAAATCAGACAAGAAAAGGAAATAAAAGGCATTCAAATTGGAAAGGAGGAAACAAAACTGTCATTGTTTGCAGATGACATGATAGTGTACATAGAAAATCCTATAGACTCCACCAAAAAACTACTCAACCTAATAAATGAATTTCACAAAACAGTGGGATACAAACTCAGTATCCAGAAATCAAAGGCATTTTTGTATACTAACAATGAAACATCAGAAGCAGAAATCAGGAAAAAAATCCCATTTGATATAACAACAAGATAAAGAAAATACCTAGGAATAAACCTAACCAAGGAGGTAAAAGATCTGTACTCAGAAAACTACACAACACTGAAGAAAGAAATCATGGAAGACACAAAGAAATGGAAACATATACCATGCTCATGGATTGGAAGAATCAACATCATCAAAATGTCCACAGTACCCAAAGCAATTTATAGATTCAGTGCAATCCCTATCAAAGTACCAATAGCATATTTCACAGATATAGAACAAACACTTCAAAAATTTGTTTGGAACCATAAACGTCCCCGAATATCAGCTGCAATTTTGAGAAAGAAGAGCAAAGCAGGAGGGATCACAATACCCGATATCAAACTGTATTACAAGGCCACTGTAATCAAAACAGCCTGGTACTGGCACAAAAATAGACAGATAGACCAATGGAACAGAATAGAGAGCCCAGAAATAAACCCAAGTCTTTACGGCCAATTAATTTTCAACAAAGGGAGCAGAAGCATAAAATGAAGTAAAAATAGCCTCCTCAACAAATGGTGTTGGGAGATCTGGACAGCTACATGCAAAAAAATGAAACTCAGCATCAACTTACACCATACACAAAAATAAATTCAAGGTGAATAAAAGATTTAAATATAAGTCATGACACCATAAAAGTCCTAGAGGAAAACATTGGTAGGAAAATCTCAGACATTCCACGCAGCAACATCTTCACTGAAATGTACCCTAGAGCAAGGGACATAAAGGAAAGAATAAACAAAGGGACCTCATCAAAATAAAAAGCTTCTGCATGGCTAAAGAAAACAGTATTAAAATAAAAAGAGAACCAACTGTATGGGAAAATATATTTGCCAATGATGCCTCAGACAAGGGTTTGATCTCCAAAATACATAAAGAACTCACACAATTCCACTCCAGGAACACAAAAAAAAACAATTAAAAAATGGGCAAAGAACTTGATAGACACTTCTCCAAGGAGGACATACAAAGGGTCCAGAGACATATGAAAAGATGCTCAGCATCATTAGCCATAAGAAAGATGCAAATTAAAACCACAATGAGACACCACCTCACACCGGTCAGGATGGCCATCATCAACAAAGCAACAGACGAGTGTTGGAGAGGATGTGGAGAAAAGGGAACCCTAGTGCACTGTTGGTGGGAATGCAGACTTGTGTAGTCACTGTGGAAAACAGTATGGCATTACCTCAGAAAACTAAAAATGGAACTGCCTTTTGACTCAGGAATTCAACTGCTGGGATTATATCCTAAAAGCCCTGAAACACCAATCCAAATAAATCTATGCATTCCAGTGTTCATAGCAGCACAATTTACAATAGCCAAGTGCTGGAAGCAACCTAAGTGCCCATCAGCAAATGAGTGGATCAAAAAACTATGGTACATTTACACAGTGGAATTCTACGCATCAGAGAGAAAGGAGTTTATACCCTTTGTGACAGCATGGGTGGAACTGGAGAGCATTATGCTAAGTGAAATAAGCCAGGCGGTGAGAGACAAATACCATATGATATCACCTTTAACTGGAACATAATCAACAAAAGAAAAAAGCAAGCAAAATATAACCAGAGACATTGAAATTAAGAACAATCTAACAATAGCCAGAGGGGAGGGGAAAGGGGACTGTGGGGAGAAGGGTTTTCAGGAACTATTATAAAGGACACATGGATAAACCAAGAGGAAGGGTGGAAGCAAGGGAGCGAGGTGGGTTTGGATGGGGTGAGGGGGAGGGGAGAAAAGCAGAGAACTGGATTGAACAACAATAAAGTAATTTAAAAATTTAAAAAAAAAACAGTGACACCAACTGCTGGCAAGAAAGCAGAGAAACTGGATCACTCATACATTGCTGATATAAATGTAATATGGTACAGGCAGTCTAGAAAACAGTTTGGCAGTTTCTTATAAAACTAAACATGTAATTATTATGCAATCCTTCATTTGCACTCTTGGGTATCTGCTCCCAAGAAAAATAGAAATTTATGTTCATGTGAAAAACCTATACACAGATGTTCACAGCAACTTTATTAATAATAACCTCAAACAGGAAACAACTCATCCTAAAACAGATGAATGGTTAAACATACTGGAATATCTATTTACTAGAAAATACTACTCTGTACTAAAATTTAATGAACCATTGATACATAAAACTTCCTGGATGAATCTTTGGGAAATTATACTGAGTAAGAAAAAAATACTACTTTCTACTAAGGAAGCAAGCTTGGGTGTCTTTGGAGAGGAATTTCAAGGTCCTGAGTAGCCATGGAATGGTATAGAAGGATGGGCATGAATTCCATGTGGGCATGGTCTTTTGCTTGTGGACTTCTTGCACAATGGGTGCAGCATAGCTGGGAGAGTTCTCATTATCAAGGGCAAAACTTGTAATCAACCAGCTGCCGACAGCTGAAGGGAATGAGTGCTTGAGTCCTGCAGGAGAGATCATCTGACTGGTGTGTCAGAGCATGCACTACAAGAACAGATCAATACCAGCATTTCTAAATTGTGTTTTCAGTGACTGAGAAACCAGGCTTCATGCCTAATATTCACACCTAGGAGAACCATGGCAAGATACAATTACTAATTAAAATGTCCTTAGTGGAAAATAAACAATTCCTGAAAATCTGTAAGAGATAAAAGGACTTCAGAATAGAAATCTGAGGCACTATGCATCTTTGTTTAGAAACCTGCTATTTGGATTCATTGATCTAGGTATGAAATAATAATCTGGGTATATGGTTGGAGTATTTACATATGCCCTTTAAGAGGTAATTTGTATTAGAGGTCTGGAACAAAATTTATAAATCTCATAGTAAGGTCAAGAAGAGATTAATTTAAAAGAGTCAGTGGATACATTCAACCCACTGCACATGAATGCCTAGCCTTACATTCAAAAGCTAATATCAGTGAAAAGGAGAAAAATACTCTCTTCTGGATGGAAACAGATATGTAAATTAGAGACATCCATTATTACTCTGTTTAATGAGTATTCTTTTTTAACTGTAATTAAGGTAGAGTGTCTTTCTTCTCCAAAGGAGTCAAACAAAGCAGAAAAGACCAAGACCATGGATAAACATTAAGCAGTCCCAGAAGAGAAAACTTGAATCAAGTCAACCTCCTTAATTAACATCGTGAAATTGGAGACTCCATTGAGATTTCTGAAAAGAGCTATGGGCTGTTTCTCTCTCTTGAAAAATTCTTACACTAAAATATTTACACAAACATATTTGTCCTATCTTTCTATAAACTCTACTGTCAAACCTGCTTTATTTCTTAGTTATACCTAATAGTACTGTTCCATCACCATACTTTTATTTGTGAAGTTTTTGTGCTTGTAATGCCTTCTTTTCTGTCTTTGCCTATCAAGTTTAAGGCTCAATTTAAACAGACAAGAGGTTAATTTCTAAAACACATAAAGAACTCACACAACTTGTCACCAAACATACAGTCCAATTAAAAAATGGGCAGAGGATCTGAACAGATACTTCTCTCGAGAAACATACAGATTTCCAGCCAAGATAGAGGCATAGGTAAACACACTGTGCCTCCTCGCACAACCAAAAGAGGGAAAACAACAATTTAAAAACAAAAAAACAACCAGATCTGACAGAAAATCAAACTGTGTGGAAGTCCCACAACCAAGGAGTTAAAGAAGACACGTTCATCAAGACCAGTAAGTAGGGCAGAGCCAGGCGGAGAGAGTGCCAGGAGATGACGGTTTGTGGAGCAGTACCGGCAACGCTGCAGCCGCCCCAAGAGATCTGTGGCTGGCCAACTCCCACCAGGGAAGGACTGGTGGACCCGGCGGTCCCTCATACACATGCAGATAGACCGGGAGGAAAAGCTGGGGAGCGGAGCAGACTGAGCAACCCACCATTGCGGGGAAATAAAGCCTCAAACCACCAATTGAAAGCACCTGTGGGGGTTGAAGTGGCAGCAGGAGGAACTCCCAGCCTCACAGGAGAGTTCATTGGAGAGACCCACATGAACTTAGAACTACACAAGCACACCCACCCGGGAACCAGCACAGAAGGGACCAATTTGCTTGTGGGTAGCGGGGGAAGTGACTGGGAGCCCACAGAGAGTGGAGCCCACAGAGAGTGTAGCTGGCACCATTGTTCCCTCAGGCCCTGCCCCCACAGGCAGCATCACAACAGAGCAATGTGGGTTGACCTGCCCTGGTGAACATGTAAGGCTTCACCCCTTAAAGTAACAGGTGCCCCCCCCCAATGGGCCAAATGAAAGAGCAGATCAAAACTCCAGAAAAAATACAACTAAGCCACGAAGACATAGCCAACCCATCAGATGCACAGTTCAAGACACTGGTAATCAGGATGCTCACAGGATTGGTTGAATTTGGTCACAAATTAGATGAAAAAATGAAGAATACACTAAAAGAAATTAGGGGAAAACAGGGAACCAATAGTGATGAGAAGGAAACTGGGACTCAAATCAACAGTGTGAACCAGAAGGAAGAAAAAAACTTTCAAACAGAAGAGAATGAAGAAACAAGAATTCAAAAAAATGAGGAGAGGCTTAGGAACCTCCGGGACATCTGTAAACGTCCCAAAATCCGAGTCATAGGGGTGCCAGAGGAGAAGAGGAAGAGCAACCACTTGAAAACTTAATGAAGGAGAACTTCTGCAATCTGGCAAAGGAAATAGACTTCCAGGAAATCCAGGAAGCTCAGAGAGTCCCAAAGAAGTTGTACCCAAAGAGGAACACACTGAGGCACATCATAATGACATTACCCAAGATTAAAAATAAGGAGAGAATCTTACAAGCAGCAAGAAAAAAGGAGACAATCACCTACAAAGGAATTCCCAAAAGACTGTCAGCTGATTTCTCAAAAGAGACCTTTCAGGCAAGAAGGGGCTGGAAAGAAGTATACCAAGTCATGAAAGGCAAGGACCTACATTCAAGAATACTCTATCCAGCAAAACTTTAATTTAGAATGGAAGGGTAGATAAAGTGCTTCTCAGACAAGGTCAAGTTCAAGGAGTTTATCATCAACCAGCCTTTACTATATGAAATGTTAAAAGGCTTTATATAAGTCATGGAGGGATATCAACAGGGGAGTGGGAGGGGGAGACAGGAGGAAAAAGTACAGAGAATAAGTAGCATAAACGGTAGGTAGAAAACAGACAGGGGGAGGTTGAGAATCGTATTGGAAATGTAGAAGCGAAAGGACTTATATGTATAACCCATGGACAAAAACTAAAGGGCAGGGAATGGGAGGGTATGGGGCAGAGGGGAATAGAGGGGGGGGGGAATGGGACAACTGTAATAGCATAATCAATAAAATAAATTTAAAAGAAAGAAGACATACAAATGGTCAATGGATATATGATAAGATGCTCAGTTTTGCTAGCTATTAGGAAAACGCAAATGAAAACTACAATGAGTAACCCCTGCACACTTGTTAGAATGGCTATTTTCAACAAGACAGGTAATAGCAAGTGTTGGAAAAGTTGTAAAGAAAGAAGAACTCTCATTCACTGCGGGTAGGAATATAAACTGGCATAGCCACTATGGAAAAAAGTATGGCCTTTCCCCCCAAAATTAAGAATAGTTTCCATATGACCCAGCAACCCCTTTTCCGGGTATTTACCCCCCAAATTTGAAAACATTTATTTACAAAGAGACTCGTATACGCACCCCTATGCCATTACAGCATTATTCACGGTGACCAAGACATAGAAACCAGATTGATGATTAGATAAAGAGGATGAAGTACATATATACAAAGGAATACTACTCAGCCATAAGAAAAGATTAAATAATGCCATTTGAGACAAGGATGGACCTTTAGAATATCATGATAAGCAAAATAAGTTGGGCAAAAAGTTAAGAGCCATATAATTTCACTTATACGTGGGATACAAAACTGAAAGCAGCAAATCAATAAGCAAGAAAAACAAACAAAAACTCAGACACAGACAACAGTATGATGGTTACCAGAGGGAAGGGAGTAATGGGGGTGGAGAGTATAAAGGGATCAAATATATGGTGATGGAATACACAATGCGGCATACAGATGACATATCATAGAAATGAACACCTTAAATCTATATAATCTTATTAACCAATGCCACCCCTATAAATTTAATAAATTTAATTTTAAAAAGAATATCTAAAGTTACAAAGTATAAATTCACCTCAGCTAAAGTCTGGCATATCTAGAATCCAAAGTATCGAACCTCAGAAAGACTTTGACGACTGCATTATTTGTATCCCCATCTTATATAGACAAGGAGGCACAGAGAAAGTATACCACTTGCCTCAAGTTACATTGTGGTGAGATGGTGGAGGTTATTTTGAACTCAGAAAAATAAAATTTAGCTACAGATTGTTTAGAGGGATAAAGATGTCCCTGGTTTTTCAGTTATAACTGATAGACTTACCAAGCAAGTCATCTGAATTTACTAAGCCTGAGGTTCATCATCTATAAAGTGTGTTGTGTGGGTTATATGAACCTTATTGTCTTTTCCAACTCCAGCATTCCATGAGAAGCACATATTAATGTCCTTAAATAATTGTACATTGTGGGTGTGGGACAGGAATCATGATCCACCTAGGCTATATTTAATAACATTAAAAATGTCTTAAATCAGGTTTTCTGCCATCTCAATTAAGAACACAATTTGGTCACAACAAATAACATTGAAAAACACTCCATCAACATTGGTAATCTTTAAGTGGACCAATGCAGAAGACTGCCTTTGAAAGCACAGAGTGCTTTGAGATTAACACACTTTTTTGAATGAATATTAGTCAAAGTAAAATATGAACCAATGTGAAGTTTCAGGTACGTAAGTGGTACAAAGAACAGGCTGAATTAATGGAAGAATATATTTGGCATTCAGTGAGTTCCTTGTGATGCTGATATTGGAAATAAGTCTACCTTGTATTTATGATAGTGCTTAACTTGGACTAAAAACATAAGCATGTAACAGCAGAAACATGAGACGAACGTCACACAACATAACTATCAAACATTTATATTAATAGTTTATGAAATGATGTTCAATAAGTGTACATTATTTTATCAGTTAACTTCCTCCAAAGGTAGTCTTTTTTACTTTTAATTTGAAAGTAATTATAGATTCACAGGGAGTTGCCTTTCACCAAGTTCTCTCCAACTGTGACATCTTACATAATTATCAAACTATCTCAAAAGGAGAAATTTGACATCAGTGCAATGTGTGTGTATAGTTTTATGTCATAAAAGTTTGTTTGAAACCTTAGAAAAAATGTCTTTATTTTTTCATAATTAGATACCTTTCCACCTGTACTATTGGCCAAAGTTTTACTTGGGGCTGAAATTTTAATAGGAAAAGACCTCTTTTTGGATAATGGGCTTACTTCATGCTCTGGCTGCCATATTTAGCACTGCTTAAGGTATTTTCAGCTTTAGCTAACTTATATCCTCATTTGCTTAACAGCCAGATTTTATCCTATTTTTTTAGGTAAATTTGCTGGCAAGGAAAAGTATTTGAGAAGTCCATTAAAACATATTTTGAGTAGTGGAATTAATACTTGAGAATGTGCCTACCGAAGTCAGAACAGGTGTTTCAAATTCTAAATGCAATTGACCCTTGAACAGCGCAGAGGTTGGGAGCACCCACCACAGTTGAAAAGCTGTGTGTAACTTTTGACTCCCCCAAAAATTAACTACTAATAGCCCACTGTTGACCAGAAGCCTTACTGATAACATAAACAGTTGGTTAACACATATTTTGTATGCCCTATGTATTATAGACTGTATTCTTCCAATAAAGGAAGCTAGAGAAAAGAAAGTGTCATTGAGAAAATCATAAGAAAGAGAAAATACACTCATGACACTGTAGGTATTTATTGAGAAGTTTCTGCATGTAAGTGGACCCTCACAGTTCAAACTCGAGTTGTTTCAGGGTCAACTGCACTTTAAATTTACAATTCTGATTCTTTGACTTCGGTGGAAAAGTCGGCACCTGTGTTCCCCCGACACACACACAGAGCTGCTCACCCTCAGTTCCCTCCACAGTGAGTGTGAAGGACTATGTGGTAGGAAGGGCAGGCTGGAGCCCTAGTCCCAGCAGCAGCAGCAGCTAGATGGTGCTGCTTAGACTCTGCTGAACCTCCATTTCCGCATCTCTAAAAAATGAATTATAAATTCAAGGACTTCCAAGACACTTTCTATGTTTAAGTCAATAACTCTGTGATTTCCCCAATTCAGCTGGGGCACACAAAGTGAATACAGTAGCCAGTGGTTCCCAAGTACGGGATGTTATCAGGGGAACATGGTTCCACTTCTTTGAAAGGAGACAGTTGATACACTGGAGACATCAATGACAGCCTGGATAATGGGCTAAAGAAACTTATTAGCTGTGAAAGTCTGGATTGACCATGGCCCTGACCCTTGCACACTCTAGGCTAAGCAACTTTGTCATGCTGCAAGCAGAGCCAGAGCACAAGCAGCAACAAACTGGTATTCCCCTCCTCAGTTGCCAAATACCTAGGATAACGGATGATGTATGGTGCACCAGGAACATAGGATTTAGAGCCAGAGATTGGTTTAAATCCCAACCCACCTCTCAGTAGCTGTGTTTATAGATAGATAAGTGGGTCAGGACTGAAGAAGGACCAAGGCAGGGAAACTCTGGACAGAATTCTGAGAACGAGCACAGAAATAGTTTTACTCTGTCGCATTTTAAACTGCCTTCTGGACAGAGATGCTCCTGGACCCAGAGGTATGCTTTCCAGCCAGACAGGAGTCAAGGGTCTGAACGTGAACCCTGCTCTTAAAAAGCAAAGTTAAGTAAGGGTAGTAGAGTGACTTCACAGCAGGTAAGTACAAGTCATGAGCACAAATAGATGTTAGAATCACAGATCTTCAGGTTTGGAAAGAAGACTTTAATGATAACCTGGTGCTTAATATTCCACTGTATCCTGACCAGTGGATGTCAACTCCCTGCATCTGTACCCCCAATCATGGGTGATTCACTATCTCCCAGAATGAATGGTTTCATTTTCTGCCTAATTGCCATTCTAATTCTGTCCTTTCTAATTAAGGACTGTACTTAATTTTCTTACACTTTTTTTGTGTGATAGTTTAAGCAGGAAGGACAAGGGATAATAGGAAAAAAAAAACATTAGCAGCTCTTGCTGAATCTTGGCCTAATGGTTGGACAGTATCATAATTTCATTGATTTTATTTATAGAAATAATTTAACCCCAGAATCCATGAATTGCTATGGAAGCAATTCTTGGTGAGCTTTTTCTTTACAATTATTTTGCATTTTGTCACCTTAGAGAGAACTGTTTAAAAGTTCTCAAAAGTTTTGGAAAAATTCCAGAATAAGTGAGATATATATACACACATGTGGTTGGACGTTTCTCCCAAGCTCTTGCTTGATGTGTGAAATCATTCCTGTAGCTCTGGTAATGCTCCTTTAAATTCTCATTAAAAACAAAGTACGGATGCATACTGTATAGAAAAAATAACTTTAATAAAAACAGCTGATCCTGGATGGAAGCACACCTACAATGTCTGTAACTGTATTTGCAGCCTTCCAAATGATTAAAAGCTTTCATTTTCTTCTTCTCTCAGACTGGAATGTTCTTTTGCACCAATCAATGTCTGTTTCCTTAAATAGATAGGGATTATATTAAGGCCAATCAGAACTATTAAAAATGAAGTGACTATATTTTAGTAGAATAATTTGTGTTTTCTGCGACTCCACTGCCATTATATTTTAATGTCCAATACACAAGCAGCAGGAACTCGCTCTCACTACTCAGCCCTCCAGTCTTGGCCGTCCAGAGTGAACAGGCATTATTCGTTCCTCCGCACGTGTGGCTATGGAAGAGGGCTAAAACGAGGTTGAAGGGTCTAACTCTGAAGGACTCATCCATCTAGAAATTAAAGATATTTCAAAAGGAATATTTATACATACTAGCCTAAGCAGTGAAAATTATCATAACATTATATAGAAAGGAGAATCTACTAGTTAAATATGACTCACTTTTTTTAAATAAAAGTTACTAATTTTAAAGGCATGAAACAGGGCAGTAGAGAATTTGAGAGGGAAGTCACTGGAACCAGCCAGTGCTGAGTTTGAATTCTAACTTCACCACACGACTCTGAGCTAGTTATTTGTTGTTAAACCTGAGCCTATAATTATATGCTTAAGGATAAGGCTAATACAAGTATTTTACCTCATTAAATTCTTGTGAGGAATAAGTGCAATAATGTACAAAACTTGTCCTCTATTGCATCTAACACATTCTAGTGCTTAATTTAAGCACTGTTATGTTATTGCTTAATCCTGGATTCTAGAAATAGTTATTTTTTCTGATATATTCTAGATTCTGTGCCAGGTACTGGAGATGTAAGAATTTATGTTCCTTGTTTTATTGGTTTTCAAAATTTAATAGCGAGAAGAGAAACCTAAACAAACGACATCCAATGTGAAAAGTGCAGTGACGAGGGACATGAGAATATAGCCTAGGGAGATCAAGGCAGAATCGTGGGTAAGACATTAAGCTTTTAGAAGCTTTTATAATTGAAAGTCTTGCCATTGCTTTAAACTTCTGGAAAAGTTTCTGATCCTTCATCTGCTATGATAGACTACCTGGATAAGACTTCTGGGAATAAATTATGTGCTTCTAAAATCTGCCAGAATTTCTCCCACATGTTGAGGACGCTATCTAGGCACTGCCCTACTGCTTGTTATTAAATCAGTGCCTTTGATGCATTTCCAGAACTGCCAGGGAGTTCTGTGGGGCCTCTTGGAACTTTTCACTGATGGGAGGGCATTTGTCATCTCCTATGATGTAGTGGTTTAACTGTGGCCTCTGGAATCAGGCTCCCGGGACTGACTTCTGACCCTGGTTGGCTGGGTGCAAATACTCACTTTCTCTGAGTCTCAGTATCTCCCCCTATGGAATGGGGAGAATAATATTGCCTATTTTATGAAATTTTATGAAGATTAAAGGAAATAAAATATGTAAGGCACTTGACAGATGTTAAGTGTTAAATAGATGTTGACTGTTGCACTCGGTTGAAGAGATAAAATCTGCTCTTATTTCAGAAAAGTCATTTTTTTTTGTTTGGACCATGACCCAATAGTTAGAATAAAAAGGGAGTACATTTCTAGGCAAAAAGGGAAAACCTAGAGGTACTGAAAAGGACACCTCTATTTGTAATTTAGTTCTTTTCTATTTCCCTGGATGATGAAGGGTGAAGGATACTCCTAAGTGTCAAATTCGATCAGGGCTGGTTTCCATTTACGTTATTGTGATAGCTCTATTTTCTGGGAACTTGTTCATAATGTTCTCATTCAATGTGTAAGTACACTTTAGTCCCAACATAGTGTGCTCCTGGTTTTACGGTCAAATCTGTTTCCATGCTGCCCATAGTTTTATGTTTTTGTATTTTAGTAAGAATCTATTGGTTTATCCCTTTTATCAGAGTTTTCTTGCAAAAAGATTCATGTGAGAATCAGCCAGAGCTAAATAAAAACCCTTTCTAAATATCCAAGACAACAAAGAAAGAAGCAGGGTCTTAGAAGATATATCTCCCACAGAAATTATCAATAATAGACTCTGGGCACAGGAAGTGGTGGGAGTGTCATGTATACTAAAATAAACATGCTGATTAATTAAAATCTCCCTCCTCATGCCTTGCCTGCAGGCTCTTCATTGTTAGTTTCACCAGCAGCCAAGCTGTATTGTCATTCTGTAATTTCTAGTGACCATTGTCTGAAATGTTTTATTGTAACTGAAAAAGCAGCTCCAGAATCACCAGCCACTTCCCACCACATGACAACAAAAAAATCACACATTTGGTAGTTTCTAAAATTATACATATGTATACACTGTTTCATTACTAAACCAAACCTATGTGATTTTTGTCAATTCTCACTCCCAAATCCTTAGGATATTCCAATTCAATGGCATTTATGTGAGGTTTTCTGCTTAAGTGGGCTTATTTTTATTATTTATTTTTTCCAATGACAGTCTACGTTCAAGACCATTCTGTGTTAGTTTCAGATGTACAGCACAGTGGGCAGAAAACATGTAGTTCACAGTGTTTCGACCAATGCTTTAAGCAGCCACCTGACCCCCCACACGGCCATATTTTAGCTTCTTCCAAATTGTAACATGTTATACCCATACAGAAAAGGGCATAAAGTACAACTGAAGAGCATAATGAATAATTATAAAGAGAACACCCAGGATGAGAAATAAAATATGATACACTCTGAGATGCCCTCTACTCACTGTTGCATCCAGATCCTGTTCCGTTCCATCTTGAGGTGACTCTGACTTTTATAGTAATCACTTCTCTGTTGTTTCCCCAACTATGTGTGCATTTTTAAAAAAAGTAGTTTTGGAATTGGACTTCCGGCCACGATGGAGGCATAGGTATACACTGTGCCTCCTCGCACAACCAAAAGAGGAAAAGCAGCAATTTAAAAAACAAAAACAGCCAGAACTGACAGAAAATTGAACCGAGTGGAAGTCCCACAACCAAGGAATTAAAGAGGACATGTTCATCCAGACAGTAAGAGGGGCAGAGCTGGGAGGAGAGTGTGCGGCGAGACAGCAGTTTGTGGAGCGGTACTGGCAACGCTCCAGCTGCCCAGAGAGGCCCAAGGCTGGCCCACCCGGACCCAGTGGGGCAGAGACTGGTAGACCGGGAGGTACCTCATTCCCATGCAGATAAACCGGGAGAAAAAGCTGGGGAGTGAAGTAGACCGAGCAGCCCACCATCACGGGGAAATAAAGCCTCAAACCACCAATTGAAAATACCCGTGGCAGCAGGACGACCTCCCAGCCTCACAGGAGAGTTCATTGGAGAGACCCACATGGACTTAGAACTACACAAGCACACCCACCTGGGAACCAGCACAGAAGGGACCAATTTGCTTGTGGGTAGCGGGGGAAGTGACTGGGAGCCCACAGAGAGTGGAGCTGGCACCATTGTTCCCTCTCAGACCCCGCCCCCACAGGCAATGTCACAACACAGTGATATGGGTTGACCCACCCTGGTGAACACCTAAGGCTCTGCCCCCTTAAAGTAACATGTACGCTGAAAAAAAAAAAAATGGGCCAAATGAAAGAGCAGATCAAAACTCCAGAAAAAATATAACTAAACCATGAAGAGATAGCCTATCAGATGCACAGTTCAAAACACTGGTAATCAGGATGCTCACAGGATTGGTTGAATTTGGTCACAAATTAGATGAAAAAATAAAGAATATGCTAAGAGAAATCAAGGGAAATGTACAGGGAACCAATAGTGATAGGAAGGAAACTGGGACTTGAATCAGCAATGTGGACCAGAAGGAAGAAAAAAACATTCAACCAGAAAAAAATGAAGAAACAAGAATTCAAAACAATGAGGAGAGGCTTATTGGAAGCTCTGGGACATCTTTATAAACATTCCAACATCTGAATCATAGGAAACTCTGGGACATATTTAAACATTCCAACATCTGAATCATAGGGGTACCAGAAGAAAAGGAAGAGCAAGAAATGGAAAACTTATTGGAACAAATAATGAAGTAGAACTTCCCTAAGCTGGTGAAGGAAACAGACTTCCAGGAAGTCCGGGAAGCTCAGAGAGTCCCAAAGAAGTTGTACCCAAAGAGGAACACACCAAGACACATCATAATGACATTACCCAAGATTAAAAATAAGGAGAGAATCTTAGAAGCAGCAAGAGAAAAGGACACAATCACCTACAAAGGAATTCCCATAAGACTGTCAGCTGATTTCTCAAAAGAGACTTTTCAGGCAAGAAGGGGCTGGAAAGAAGTATACCAGGTCATGAAAGGCAAGGACCTACATCCAAGAATACTCTATCCAGCAAAACTTTCATTTAGAATGGAAGGGCAGATAAAGTGCTTCTCAGATAAGGTCAAGTTCAAGGAGTTCATCATCATCCAGCCTTTATTATATGAAATGTTAAAAAGCTTTATATAAGTCACGGAGGGATATCAACAGGGGAGAGGGAGGGGGAGAGAGGAGGAAAAAGTACAGAGAATAAGTAGCATAAATGGTAGGTAGAAAACAGACAGGGGGAGGTTAAGAATAGTATAGGAAATGTAGAAGCCAAAGAACTTATGTGTATGACCCATGGACAAAAACTAAAGGGTGGGGAATGGAGGGTGGTGTGGTGCAGAGGGGAATAAAGGGGGGAAATGGGACAACTGTAATAGCATAATTAATAAAATATAAAGAAAAAAGTAGTTTTGTGGGTTTTTTTGGAAGTTCATATGAGTAGAATCATACAAAATGTATTATTATATATTTATTTCCATTTTCTCAATATTATCTGTGGAAGATTTAGAATATAGAGTTTATTTTGTTTTATTTCTGTAAAATATTCTAATCTGTGAATATACTGTGATTATTTATCCATTCTAGCATCTTTGGACATTTGGATTATTTCTAGATTGAGATACTTAAAAGCAATGACACTGTAGACATTCTTTTACATGTCATGTATTCTAATCCGAATAGACACGAGCTTCTTTGAGTTCTGTTCCTGGGGCTGAAACTGCAGGGTGATAAAACAGGCACATCTCCGACTTTCCCAGCTGGTCCTAAACTGGCGCCCAGAGCAGTTGTGCCCGTTTACAGTCCCACCAGCAGTATGTGCAGCTCACGCCACTCCCATTTTCGCCAATCTTACAGATGCATAACGACATTTTATTATAATTTTAATTTTCTTTTCCCTGATTACCAATGACACTGAACAACTCATATTTTTTAACAATAATTTGAATTTCTTTTTTTGTGAAGTTCAAATATTTGGTTCATATTTCTTCTGAGTTTTCTTGCTTTTCTTAACAGCACTTTAAATAAAATCAGGATACCAGTACTTTGGTTTATTTTTCCAGCTTTATTGAGGTATAACTGACAAATAAAATTATAAGATGTTTAAAGTGTACAATGTAACGACTTAATATATGTATGCATTGTAAAAGGACTCCCTTCATCGAATTAACATTCCATCACCTCATATGTTTCCCTTCCTTTTTTTTGTCAGAATATTTAAGTTCTCCTTTTTTTTTAGTAAATTTCAGTTGTACAATATGTGTTATCTACTATAGTCACCATGTTATACATCAGATCATAAGACTTAATTCATCTTAAACTGAAAATGTACGAATCCTTTCACTAACCTCTTCCTGAATTTCCCTCACCCTGCAGCCCCTGCAATCACTCTTCTTCTCTCCATTTGTAACAGTTCTTTCTTTTTTCCTTTTTCAGATTCCACACATAAGTGATACCATGAAGAACTTGTCTGGCTTACTGAATTTCACTTAACATATTATGCCCTCCAGGTTCGAGCTTCAACCACGTTGTCACAAATGACAAGATTTCCTCATATTTAAGGCTGAATTTCATCATCTTTATCCATTTATCCATTGATGGATGCTTAGGTTGTTTTCATACTTTGGTTATTATGAATAATGCTGCAATGAATATTAGAGTACAGAAATTTCTTTGAGATACTGATATCATTTCCTTTGCATATATACCCAGAAGCAGGATCATAAGCAGTTCTATTTTTAATTTCTTAGGAAAGAAATACTACATACTATTTCCACAGTGGATGTACCAATTTACGTAACCACTAACAGTATACAAGGGTTCTCTTCATCTCTATGCCCGCAATTACCTCTGTCTTTTTGATAATAGACATCTTAGCGAGGTGCTTTTTCGTTGAGGTTTGGATTTGCATTTCCCTGATGATTAGTGACGTGGAGCATCTTTTCATGTACCTGTTGGCCACGTGAATGTCTTCTTTGGAAAAATGTCTATTAGGTCCTTTGCCCATTTTTGAATTGTTTGTTGTTACTATTTCTTTTAATCTATGTGGATCTTTATATTTAAATTTGACTTTTATGTATTTTGTTAAAACTTGGCCAATAAACTGTAAAAACTTGGTTGAGCTGCCAGAGGTAAAAAATAAGGGGGGCCTCACTATGACTGGGTCCTTCTAAAGTTTTTAATTCAAAGACTTTTCCATGCCAGACTTCTACCAGTTTTTCAATTATAGTCCAAGTTTTTACACCAGTGTTTGTTTCCATGGAGGTTTCACTCAGCAGTTTCTGCTACGGTAAACTGTGGTTCTCTGTACCTACCTGTCTCTTAATTTGGGGACAGCAGTTAGTTTTGTGACCTCACGTCTCTGATGGGTATCAGAAGAATTATTGGATTTTCAGTTTGCTCAGCATTTTAGTTGTTTAAGTGGGGGACTAAGTCCAATCTCCTTACTAGCCAGTCTAGAAACCAGAAGTGGAGGGGTTTTTTTGGAGTGATGAATATGCTCTGGAATTATAGAGTAATGATGATTACACAGCTCTACGATTATACTGAAATCCACTGGAAAACACTTTAAAAAGTGAATTT
>PVJI01005384.1:0-98645 GCA_004026765.1 Micronycteris hirsuta | reverse complement strand
GAAAAATCACTCCTGTGTGGGCTGGCGTAATCCATGCCTGTAGAAAAGGAATTTCTTAAGAAAAGAGGGGGAGATGTGGCAGTGATTTCCACACGTGTGTAAACACACAGTCCTGAGAATCTACACGTTTTGAGCACAGCTCCGTGTGACTCCTGCGTGAGCAAGTGTGGATCATGTCTGTGGGATGGGAATTCTCTAATAGGAATTTGGCAAAGGTGTATCTTAAAAAATTCCGGCTTGCTGATCTCTGAATATTGCTTTCACCTGGCCCTGTCTGCCACCAGACCTGAATGAACATCCCAATGCCTTGCTATGAGTAATCCTACCTGTTCTGCTTAATCCCATGAATAATCAATCCTATGTAAATTGCTAATGCCCCTGATAAAAACCCTGGCTGGGCAAGCCACGAGGCTTTTTCCTGGAAATGGGAGGAATCAATCACGTAGCCCCGGTATTTCTTTCCCCGCGTGTCACGGCACATGCAACCGAGTCACGGTCCCCACGGGTACGGCAGGTCCGGTCTACCCCGTGTCACTATGATTCGGATGTTGGAACGTTTAAAGTTGTCCTGGAGGTTTCTAAATCTCTCTGTATTTTCTTGAATTCTCGTTTCTTCATTCTGTTCTGGTTGAATGTTTATTTCTTCCTTCTGCTCAAAACCATTGATTTGAGACTTGTTTTCCTTCCCATCACTGTTGGTTCCCTGTGCATTTTCCTTTAATTCACTTTTCATAGCCTTCTCTCTTTCCTCTATTTTTGCACCATACTCAACCATTTTTATGAGCATCCTGATTATCAGTGTTTTGTACTGGGCATCTGATAGGTTAGCTATCTCTTCACTGCTTAGTTGTATTTGTTCTCTCACTTGGGCCATTTTTTGTGTGTGTCAGCACGCATGCTAGGTAGTGAGGGGTGGAGCCCTAGGTATTGGCCAGGGCGGGGCAACCCACCGTGCTGCGTCGTGGAACTGTACTTGGAGGAGGGATGAGAGAGGGAACAGTGCTGCTTGCTCTGCTCTCCACAGGCTCCCAGTCATCTCTGTTACTCACAAGCAAACTGGGCCCTTCTGTGCTGATTCCCGGGTGGGTGATGTGCGCACGTTCTAGAACCCTGTGGGTCTCTCCAACCAACTCTCCTGTGTGGCTGGGAATTTCTGCCACTGCCGCCACAACCCCCACAGGTGTTTTCAGTTGGTGGTTTGAGGCTTTATTTCCCTGCTCTGGGACCCTGGGTTGTGCAGTCTGCCTCACTCCCCAGTTGTTCCTCCGGGTTTATCCGCACGAGAATGTGGGACCACCTACTCCACCAGCCGCGATCTCTCTGTGAACCGTCTCTGCCTGGCTGCCTGTCTCCACCCTTCCTACTGGTCTGGATGAACATGTCTTCTTTAACTCCTTGGTTGTCGGACTTCCATACAGTTCGATTTTCTGTCAGTTCTGGTTGTTTTTCGTTTTTAAATTGTTGTCCTTTTTTTGGTTGTGTGAGGAGGCACAGTGTGTCTACCTACGCCTCCATCTTGGCCAGAAGTCCTAAAAATTGCCATCTTACAAAACACAGAAACTATTTGAAAGAATCCTTACAATGACACATTAATTTTTTTTTTTTTTTGTAAACAAAGGCTGTTTAAAGAAAGAGAGGTGGGATCAGGAAGGAAAGCAAAGGAAATAAAAAGGCACTGGTTTGAAGTGCTGTATTCCAGTCTGAGGTGTTCCTAGTGAACTGATTCTAGGGTACCCCTCTGAGCAGACGTTGGAAGTGTGAGATATCACTAAGCATATTCCTTTTGTTTTCAAACCATAGTCCTTCCTGTCCACGGACATCTTCCTCACACCCAGTGTCCTGGTCTGACAGGGCTTCCTCCAGGCTTTCTGCTTTCTCTTCAGCCCTGCCATGGCACCCCACGGCACCCCACGGCACCCCATGGGACCCCACAGCAGCTTTTCAGTGAAAACAAGAAGCACCTGGATAGAGGCTTGTTCTTTTCACGGCAGTTGGTAAAGTAGTATTTTCGTTGCAGTTGCTCACACAAAGCTAGATGTTGTTGACCTAACCTTTGTCAAATATCTGAATCCTGATGTTGAGTAGAGAAATTGAATACTGGTTAAGCGTGGTTCCAGGGCATTCCCCACCCATTTCCGTGGCCTGTTGGGTTCATCTTAATTTTATATCTGGATATGTCACTTTTCTATGTTTGTAGCGAAATACATTGGATTTAGGGGTGGAACTAAATTTGAGGCCCTGCACACTCACTAGCTTATGACCTTTCTCAAGTTGTTGCTTAATTTGCCCAAGTTTCAGAAATGGGCTTGTGGTGAGAACTAAATGAGAATAATATGTCTGGGTAATCTGGCATACTGACAGAGTTTGAGTTGGGGTTCGTATTCAGGAAATGTCGTTTAATGTGAGACCTTAGGCAAATTAATATTTTATTTTCTTTCTTTATGTATTTATTTATTCTCACCTGATGATATTTTTTTCATTGCTTTGAGAGAGAGAGAGAGAGAAACATTGGTTGCCTTCTCATATGCTCCCTTATCAGGGACCAAACCTGCAACCTGGATATGTGCCTTGACTGGGAATTGAATGCACAATCTTTCATTCTACAAGATGATGCTCCAATCAAGTTACACCAGCCAGGGCTATTTTATTTTTAAAATGTGTAACATATCGCCCGGCTGGCGTAGCTCAGTGGATTGAGCGCGGGCTGGGAACCAGAGGGTCCCGGTTGGATTCCCGGTCGGGGCACATGCCTGGGTTGCGGGCCAGGTCCCCGGTGAGGGCCATGTGAGAGGCAACCATACATTACTCTTTCTCCCTCCCTTCTCTCCCTGAAAATAAATAAATAAAATCTTTAAAAAAAAAATAAAATAAAATGTGTAACATATCTATGGCAAGGATATTTTAGGAACTTTATGGGATATATAATCAAAATACTTAACCCAGCACTTGGCATATGATAGTATGATAATTTTAGTCTTGTTATACACTCAAAAAGGTCTTTTAGCCTTGGCTGGTGTGGCTCAGTAGGTTGAGCACAGGCCTGAAAACCAAATGGTCACTGGTTCAATTCCCAGCCAGGGTACATGCCTGGGTTGCAGGCTGGGCCCCCACTTGGGGCCTTATGAGAGGCATCCAATGGATGTTTCTATCCCTCTCTCTTTCCCCCTCCCTTCCCCTCTTTCTAAAATTAAAACATTTTTTTTAAAAAGTCTTTTAACAAAGTATCTTAATAAAATGAAAACAGATCCTCAATTTTTAAGTTTGTAAATTTTCCCATTGATTTGGGCATTTTGGTATTGGTAGTAGTAGAACTCCAGGCAATATCATGAGATATTCCATTAACCTTCAAGTAGTCCAAAGGTTACCTGGAGTGGGGGTGGAGCAGGGTAAGAAGGTAGCATCAGTTGATGCAGGTATGCTTACTAGGAAAGCTGGGCTGTAAGGGTGCTTCCAACACTTGAATGATTTTATCTTCCTTCTTGAGAATTGCATGCACTGTTCTTAGAACAAAAGATATTTGGCCTATTGCCCTTTTTGTAGTCATCTTTTTTTTTTTTTTAAGATTTTATTTATTTATTTTTAGTCAGAGGGGATGGGAGGGAGAGGGAGGGAGAGAAACGTCAATATGTGGTTGCCTCTTGCACGCCCCCTACTGGGGGCCTGGCCTGCAATGGCAGGCATGTGCCCCAGGCTGGGAATCAAACCTGTGACTCTTTGGTTCACAGGCCAGTGCTCAATCCACTGAGCCACACCAGCCAGGGCTTTGTAGTCATCATTTTGATGTCAGTTTTAATATTTTGAAGGTAGGATTAGTGAATCAGTGTCTTCAAATGCTATATTGGATACAGTGTCAAGCACTGTAAACTGAATCATAAGTTAGAGATTTCTTCATTACTTTAGGATTTTGCACTTCCTAAACAGCTTCTGAAATCCTGTTGTAAGCTCAAGTGCTTCTCAAAATAAATAAATAAATAAATAAACAAATAAGTCAGAATCAGTGAATTGAAAAGGGAAGGAAGAACATATTAGATAAGTAGGTAATTGACCATTAGGTGATGGCTTGGATAGGGTTTCTTTAATTTAATTTTCATATTATTTATAACATCATCAAGTGTTAATACTATAGGTATCCAAATCTTACTACTCAGCTGTGGTAAGCCAGCCTCCCATACATCTCGTAATGATCCTCACTTCCTGGTATTTGTGCCAGGATATAAAACGCTGGATAGTCCTTGGATAGTCCTCTCCTACATTGTGTAACCAACAGGATATTGCAGAAAGAAGGACGTGTGAGGTCCTGGCTGGTGTAGCTCAGTGGGTTGAGCGCGGGCTGGGAACCAAAGGGTCGCCGGTTTGATTCCCAGTCAGGGCACATGCCTGGGTTGTGGGCCAAGTCCCCAGTTAGGGCCATGTGAGAGGCAACCATACATTGCTGTTTCTCTCCCTCTGTCTCCCTCCCTTCCCCTCTCTCTGAAAAAATAAAATCTTTAAAAAAAAAAAAAAGAAGGACGTGTGATTTCTGAGGCTAGGTCATACAAGATATTGCAGGTTTGCTTGGCTCACGTGGTCTGGGGAAAGCCAGCTGTTGTGTTACAAGCACACAAACGGTCCTGTGGAGAGATCCACATGGTTATGAACTGAGCGCCGTCAGTGTCAACTTGCCATCTTGGGAGCAGATCTTAGCCCCCGTTATTCCTTCAGTTGACTGAAGACAGAGCCACCCAGCTAGGCCACCCCCGCGTTCCTAGCCCACATCAGTGAGGTAGGATAAGAAATGATTGTTGCTGTTTCCAGACAAAGTTTTGGGGTAATTTGTCCCACAACAATAGATAACGAATACACTGATTATAATGACTGTTAGGTTATACCCAATACTCATGAACCTAAGAAATGGCCAACTCTTGAAATTTCTTTTTAGAAATAATGTTAAGACTCGACTATCCTGACAAACATTAGCAAGTATCATAATTTTCAACTAATTTGACCCTTAGTCTTTCCATCGCACAAGCCTGGCAAAACTCTGGGCTCACTCTGGGCTAATTCTGGCCACCGTGAACTCCTGGGCTGCTGTGAGCTGCCGGAGGAAAACGCTTAACCGTGCCATTTGCCACTATAAATTGCTTTGCAACCACAGCTGCACCCCCAGCACTCCCAGGAAGCTCTTTTGTGTTCTTAGTTCCCGTGCCACTCTTCATTTAGGTTATTTCAGATTTCCACGCTCCACTCTCCTCAGATACTTGTGTACTACCACAGGCTTGCTCTCCTTCCTTCTTCCCAGTGAAAATAGCTGCTTGGCATCCGCCCTGTTCCAATGCAGGAGGTATTTCTCTCTCTCAAGTGTTTTCTTCTCTGGATCCCTTTCCCCATTTCTCAGACATTATCCTGTCTCCTATACCTCACACCCCTCCTGACAGGGCCCTTCTCATTAGCTTTTAAATACAATTAAGTTACTGAAGTCTAATGTTTATTTACATAAGCTGTTACAAAAGTATTGATGAACAGTGTGATATCATTTGAAATGAGTTACTGATTGCAAGCCGTACTATAAAAAGGTTTGGATTCCAACTGGTGTTCTAACCTTGGCTCTGTCAGAAAGTCCCCATCATGTGACACCGAGCCATTTTCTCTGTGTTTCAGTTTCCTAGCAAGTCAAACCGGAAATATGTCTTTGGGAGCAAACCATCTGAGTGAAAGCATAAATGCCAAGGGCTTAGCACCCACATTGGGAATGTAGAGGTCTCCTATTACAGTTGAGGTCTCCTATTACAGCTTGTGCTTATACTAGATAGCAGTCTTCTTTTTTTAAAATTGTAGTTCCTTAAAAAAAATTTTTTTTTTCAATTACAGTTTACATTCAACATTATTTCGTATCAGTTTCAGGCAGGTAGTAGTTTCCGCAGCTACCATACATCGCTCTGATCTACCCTGTATTTCAGGACACAACTCTCTTCAAATAAACATCTTGGGAGGAATTACTGAAGGAGCTCAAGTCAGTTTCCGTTTGTTATTACTACAGAGAATACCTATTATTGATGCGACAGTAACGAGTACCTTGGGTCAATTTAAGTCCATCAACATGTAACATTAAAATGATAAGAATGGGAAAGGAGCTTGGAATAAAACTATATGCATATATGCCCAAAGTACTGATTTATTAAATTCATTGAAATATTCTCTTCAGATTAAAGGAATTTCATACAAAATAAAACCGGTCTCATGTGATGGTGTCACTCAGTTATCTATTCTATTAGAAGTCACACAAAGCGTAGTGACTTAAAACAACAGCACACTTTTAATCTGTTTCTGGGGGCCAGGCATTTGGGGAGCGCTCCAGCTGGGCTCTCTGGCTCTGGCCTCGCAGGCAGCCGTCCGCCGGCAGTTGCTGAAGCTGGAACAGAGTGAGGCTGGGATGCGCTGGTGATGGTGGGCATCCCTCTTCACGTCACGTCGGGGCTGCTCTGTGCAAGCTGGTTTGAACTTCCTCTGAGCACGGCAGCCTCTGCACAGTCTGACTACCCTGTGACTCAGGGCTCTTGTACGAATCTTCGAGCAAAAGGGTAAAGCTATGTAGTGTGGCCTTGGAAGTCATACAGGATCACTTCGTAAACTGCTACTTTCTGTTGGTCACGTGGGAATCATAGTCCCCTCCAGATCCAAGGGGAGGGGAATTTGATTCCACCTGTTGATGGGGCAGTGGCAAACTTGCTGCCAGTGTGTGGGAAGGGGCATACTGTCGCCACAATCTTTGGAAAATACACCTTGCCACAGTGATCAAAATGAAAGTAAATACTTGTCTGTTGATGTGAGAGGGAGGAAGAGAGAAAAAGAAGAGAGGTCCGTGTGACTCACCACATTAGAATAATCTAGGCAAACGTATCCAGAGGGACAAAAACTCCGGGAGTGCACGTGTGCGGCTATGCCTGACAGTCCCAACTGGTGTCAGCCTCCTGTATGAACAGCCCCAGGTCCTATGGTGTGGGTGCACAGGGGTGATGCCAACTGTCACCCCTCTCCCCCGCCCCCCACCAAAAAAACGCATGAAAAAAAAATCGGTTTCAAGACAAGCTTGAAGGCAATTTTCTCACCAAAAATAAGCGCATGTGCCACCTGGTGGTGAGACAGTCAAATGTGCATTCTCTCCTGTGGACTGCACTTACTGACAAGTCCTTGAACAACGATTCCAACATCTGTAAGTGTCCCTCTCCAAAGAGCCAACAAACACAGGGAAGGAGAGGACACGGTAAAGAGGAAGGAGTAGTAACTATAGGGCATCCGCGTTGGAGTGTCCAGATGAGTCCAATCAGCCTCCTTTTCATCAATCCTAAATTCCCTTAATTCTCTGTCTTACTGACTTTTTGTGCACCTTCAAATTGAATATAGAGGAGGGACAGGGAGAGAGTAAGTTAAGGAAAGAAGCGTTTGTTGTTACACTGTTGGGGTGAGGGAGGCGGTTAGCAAAATGATGGCTGTAGTGATCGACTTCACAACTGTGGGCTCTTTCACCCGTGTTGTCCATTGTCTCAGATTCTCCTGGACCCGCCTGAGGATTTATTATAGCAAAAGCCTGGAGCCTGTCTGCCTGCCTATCTATCTATCTATCTATGCTTAGTCCTCACCCAAGGACATGCTCACTGATTTTAGAGAGAGAGGGAAAAAAACATCGATGTGAGAGAGAAACATCATCAATTGGCCCCCGACTAAGGACCAAACCCACAACCCAACCATGCGCCCTGACTGGGAATTGAACCTGCCACTTTTCGGCTTATGAGACGATGCTCCAAACAACCAAGCCATAGTGGCTGGGGCTGTGGCAACCTATTTAGAATATAAGAATCATCCACGGGGGCAGATTGATGATGCAGCTTTCTGGTCCAACAATCTGGGATGGGCACAAGGGGACTATGGTTACTCTACTAGAATCATATCATCCAACTAGTAACAGCTACCACTTTGAAGTGCTTATTGTGATCAGCGACTGCACACTGATCATGTTACATCTCATATAATCCATATAATTCTATAATTTCATCCCTGTTTTACAGATGAAGAAATTGAACTTTGGGGAAAGTTATGGACCTGAACGACCATATACTGTTACAAATTTTGGAGCCAGAATTCACCATATGGCCAAAACGCCCAGGTTCTTCTTCTTCTTTTAAGATTTTATTTAGTTTTTTTAGAGAGAGGGGAAGGGAGAGAGGAAGAGAGGGAGAGAAACACCAATGTGTGTTGGTGACCTGGCCTACAACCCAGGCATGTGTCCTAACTGGTTTGATTGGTCACAATCAAACCAGTGACCCTTTGGTTCTCAGGCCCGCGCTCAATCCACTGAGCTACACCAGCCAGGGCAACCCAGGTTCTTCTTAACATTGCTATATTTACTAATGCTTTGATGTAAAGATCTTTGAAATCTATTTGTTTTTTCAACCTCTTAAAACAAGTTTGAAAGCCGCACTCCTCACGTTGCTTTAAAAGTTGCCGTCCTCTTTTTTAGGAGGCCCTCCCCTGACCGCTGACAAGGAGGGTCGTCCTTGTTACTCCCTCTCTGTGAATTTGCTCTGGAACGCACAGCCCTGTTCCTTGGTTGCACAGCTGCTCCTCCCACTCATGTTTTCTCCACTCCAGGCCCTGTCCTAGCTTTATGTTCCAGGTGGCTTCATCTCCTCCAGGACCCACATACTAAACCTGAAATGCTCAGGAAGGGCCAGCACGGTGGCCCTACACACTCAGAGACTGCAAGTAACCACATAGGATGGTCTGAACATAAAAATTACTAACTAAAAGCAGATCATGGCCAGTAGTCATGTCCTAGGCCTGTAGCTTCCTTGACAAAGGTCAGTCTTTACCTTAAGTGAAAACGACCCCTCAGGGCACACCCACCGCACCAGAGCAGGAGACCACAGAACCCCCTGTAATCTTGTTTTCTACATACCATCTCAGTGTGGTGAATATTAATTGTTAACTAAAAGTACGTCTGTCTCCATTTCACTCTTGATGAAATCTCATGTTTTTTGGCTTCGCTTTCCCCGACTCCCTAATCTACCACCAATGAGTTTCATGTAACTCAATTTACCTTTTCTCCTTTTGATTTTAACATGTAAAAAACCTGGAATTTACTTGTAAAAAATTGTATATTTATTTTTACATGTTTAAAATTTAATGACCTTCAAAGTACTCTCCATTTGACATAATATACCTATTGAGATTCCCCCCTCCACTGGTCAAAGCAGTCTTTGAACTCATTGATTTTCATGCCTTTTAGCGTTTCTGACGTTTTTTTTGTTTCACCTCTTTCACATCAGCAAAACATTTCCCTTCCAGGGCTTTTTTCATCTGGGGAAACAAAAAAAAGTTGCCAGGGGCAAGATCAAGTGAATAGGGGTAATTGGGCATGGGGAGGCGGGGTCGTACCTTTTTTGGGTCAAAACTGCTGAACACTCAGCATGGTGTGGCCAGGTCCATTCATAAATCACCCATCATGAAATGGGCCAATGTGATGAGGCTTCAAAAAAAATCCACTGAAGCCAAAGGCAACCTCTCACAACAACACCAGCTAGTCCACTGACACACTTGGGTCCTAGAACACTCACCTAGCAGGGGAAGCCTGCACTACTTAAGGGGCCCGACTCCCAGAAGATAATCCCAGTTTTTCAGGGGTGCACCCCTTTGTAAGCTGCAAAACTGCCATTCTTCAGAGCCTTTTCTTAACCTGTAGAGATTTGGCTTCCTGGAAATCATTGTCAATTTAGCTCAAATAAACTCATAAAAATTCTCTATTGGTTTGGATGTTTCTTAGGTCCAGAAAAGCAATGAAAACCTACTGCCCTGAGTAGACAGGTAGGGTTAAGACTGCCAGACGTAGCAAATAAAATTAGGGGTCATTCAGTTACAGTTGAATTTCATTATATCTCTTACAGTAAAAACCTATTCCTTATTCCTGTGAAATTCACACTTAACGGGGCATCCTCTACTCTGCCCGGCAACCCTAGGTAGGGTAGCACCAGTAGAGCAGGAGCTTGGAGGGTTTGCAGTGGAGCACTGGAAGGAGGAGGCATCCGGCCTTCCTGGCCCAATAATAAAGCACCCAGCAGGTGCAGTGTGCGCTGCCAGTAGCCAGGCCCGACCTAGCCCACGAGGAAAGAGGTCCATGGATCTTTGCTGGAACCCCACCCAGGAGTTGGGGTCAGGAAAGTTCGAGACGACCTGAATTTTCTCATGCCTGGCTCCTGAAGAGCTCTGATACCACTGCGCAGGCCAGAGGCAGGTAGCCCGACACCAAGATGGCGTCCGCGGCGGCTGCCAGCTTCCAAGATGGCGGCACGGACGGTGCCCGCACTCCCGCGCCGTCCGTCCCGCCCTCCTCTCTCTAGGAGCGCGTCTCGCGTTGCCGCACGTCGGTTGCCCTTAGCTGTGGGTGGTGGTCCCCGCCGCCGCTCTGCACCATGCGGCTCTTCTGGCTGGCAGTGCTGTGTGTGCTGTGTTCTAACGCCCGCGGCCAGGAGGGTGAGTGCGGGCTGGGGCCATGGTTGGGGGGCGGCAGGTAGACGTTCGCAAAATGACTGGGCCAAGTGGAGGGCTGTCCGGCCGACGGCCTTTTCCCTGAGCGAAAGCCCTCAACGCGCGCCTCGCCTCGCCTCCTACGAGCTTTTCTCCTCGCGTTGTCCCGACCTCGCTCCCCACCCGCCGTGGTCCCCGTGCGTGGTCCGCAGTGGGGGCAGCGGCGGGGCGGGGAGCTCCGGGTGTGACCCAGCCACTCTCAGGCGCCCTCAGCGGCTGACTGTCGGTCGGGAGTGACCGTGTAGTAGCGCTTATCGGAGCACTTTGTTTCTCTGGGGAGCGCTTTGTTATGATGATAATAATCGTGACGAATAGCTGGCGTGTGTGCCGCCCTATTGGGAGGCCGGAGCTGTGCCGGCGCTTTCCATCCCTGCCTCCTTCGGTCCCCCCACCGACCCCACGGGCCAGGCTTCGCGCATCTCCGTTTTTCGGAGGGAGACGTCGCGCTCGGGGAGGCCGGGCCCTCTGCCTGAGTGTGCACTGCGGGAGGGGGCCCAGCCTGTCTCCCTGACCTGCGAAGCCCGTGCGTTACCTTGCGTGCAGCTCGGCCACCTTCTTACGAGGGCCACTCTTGCCCTGGACGGTGCCGCTCGGTGGGTTGGGTGTCGTCCCGCATCCCGAGGGGTGGAGGGTTCGATTCTTTTTATTTTTAAAATTTTTTAAAGTATATTTTATTGATTATGTTATTACAGTTTTCCCAAGTTTTTCTCCTTTATCCCCGCTCTGCCCTGCACCCCGCAACCCTCCAGCATCCCCCTGCGCAGGGTTCAATTCTTGATCGGGGCACGGGCCTGGGTTCCGGGTTCGGTCCCAGTCGGGTGCCTGCGAGAGGCGTCCCATGGATGTCTCTCAATCTGTTTCCCTCTCTTCCCCTCTCTCTAAAATCAATGCGTTTGTCCTCGGGTAAGGATTCAAAAAATAGATAAGTAAGGCCACTCTAGCTCAGGTTCCACCCCTACCCCGCTCCCACCCCCACCCCAGGGTAACCTGCTGCTTGCCGGGCCTGCTCTCAGGGCCCCTCGGGTGGGGGGCGGGGCAGCCACCCTGGAGGCATGGCTGGTTCTAGCAATGGAGCCTTTCTCTCACTGCCCCTTCACTCCGCTCCTCACAGGCCTATTCAAGTCCACACCCTTTGGTCCTGTTTGTCATCAGAACAGGAATGGGCAGGTCTTCCCTTTGCCTTGGTGTCCTGGTGGAGGCGGGGCAGCTGGCTTGCTAAGCAGAGAGAGAAGGTTGAGGAATAGTAACATAATTACCATTAACGAAAGCACTCACTATGCGGCAGCTGCTGTGTTGGTGCTTTGCAAATATCATCTTATTTAATCTTTATTAAAAATGTTTTTAATTGATTTTAGAGAGAGAGAGAGAGGAAGGGAGAAGAAGAAAAACATCTATTTGTTGTTTGACATACTATGCATTCATTGGTTGTTTCTTGTATGTGCCCTGACCCGAGATCGAATCTGCAACCTTGGCTACCGGGAGGATGCCGTAATCAACTGAGCTACGTGGCTAGGGCCTCTTACTTCATCTTTAAATGCTTACGAAGTAGATGTTGTCATTGTCACCGTTTTATAGATGAGTATACTGAGACTCAGCATCAGTAAAACTTTTGCCAACATGAAACAGCCGGAGTTGAGGGGCCACAATTCAAGCCCAGGCCTGTCTGATTTCACAGTGAAATCTCTACTGCCCTTCTGTCACTACACTTAACCCCCAGCCTCAGAGAGGGGACAGCATGTGCTGGACATCTGTTTGCCTCCCAGATCATTCTCAAGCCTTCTCCATCCCGCTGTGTACCTGGAGTGGCTGCCCTGTATGATCTCTCCTGCTTTCTGGCTCCCTTGGGTTGGAATGAGGGGAGAGGGGGTTGGGGCACCGATTCTCCTAGCTCCCTCCCTCAGCAGTTGTCACAGGTAGGCTGTGTCCCTCCACTGAAAGTCATAGTTTGTCCTTGCTGTTTCACGGTTCTGTGGCTGTTTCTGCCTCTGGCCTCCGAAGACCTCTGAGTGGTAACTGGCTTGCTGCCTGCTGTTACTGGCGCTGGCGCTCCTCGCCGTCGGCTGTGTTTTCCCTACACCCAGCCCACTTGTTGGGGGTCTCTTTATTAGGCTTTCCTCAAATTGCCCAAGTTGACTGTGCTTTCTGTTTCTTGGCTGATTCAGGGGACTGACTTCGTGTTGCATTCAGTGAGTCTGCTTGGGTCAGGGTTATATTCATGTAGACCTGGGGGTCACACCAGCTGAGGATGGTGGGGGTGGTCATTGGTCCCCGTGGCCGGGCCACGAATGGAGTGAAGACCTAGGAACCTTCACCAGCTGGGTTTTTTTCCAGGGTGGCTGAAAGTTCAAGGCTTTTTCTTTTTTTTTTTTTTTTTTTAAAGATTTTATTTATTTATTTTTAGACAGAAGGGAAGGGAGGGAGAAAGAGAGGGAGAGAAACATCAATGTGTGATTGCCTCTCACGTGGCCCCCACTGGGGACCTGGCCTGCAACCCAGGCATGTGTCCTGACTGGGAATCGAACCGGTGACCCTTTGGTTCGCAGCCCGCGCTCAATCCACTGAGCTATACCAGCCAGGGCTGAAAGTCCAAGGCTTTTTAAAAAAAATGTTATTCTTCAATTAGAGTTTACATTCAGTTATTTTCTGTTAGTTTCAGGTGTACAGCAGAGTGGTGAGACAGTCATATACTTTACAAAGCGGCCCTGGTATTTTAAGGTGCCCACCTGGCACTGTACAGAGTTATTACAGTGTCATTGACTCTAGTCCTGTGCAGTACTCTCTGACCCTGGGGCCACTGTGACTACCAATGTGTGGGTCCCAATCCCTTCACCTTTTTCACCCAGCCCCCCAATGGATTCCAAGGGTTTTTTTCTGCAAAGGACACTACTGGCCGATTCGTAACTGGAAGTGGCAGTGCTGTCCAGGTGTCAAGGGACAGGAGGTTACTCCTGGCTTCAGTACACCCAGGCCTTTCCTCACGAGACAGTCAGCTGGCAGATTCTTACTGAGTGTCCTTCAGGTGCCACATTGTGCTGGGCACTGAGGGTGCAGAGCTGGGCCAGAGAAACAGGCCTGTCCCCTCGTCTGATGGGGAAGGCAGGTGTTACATGATTACAAATAATTAAGTCAATTACAAGAGTGGAAAATGCTTCAAGGGGAGTTCCAGGGCATCCTGGATGTTGTAATGGGAGGCCCCTCTGGTCCGAGGTCAAGAGAAGGTGAAGTTCACGTCACATGGTGAATGAAGTTCAGGGTGAGATCTGAAGGATGAGTTGGATTAGCCAGAAGAGGGGGCAGAGGGCTTTCCTGGCAGACAGCTCTGAGGAAGGAGGAGAGCATGAATGATCAGGGGCCGGAAGTGCCTGGTGGCACCAGCCCAGGGTGTGGACAGAGGCCGCATCACAAGGAGTGTAGTGTCCAGGCTCCAAAGTGCAGACTCCTGCGCTGGGCGGGCACTGGCCATGGAACAGGCTTCAGCAGAAGAGCGACACGATTAGATCGATCTCTAACTTTCAGTGCCACGTGGGCCTCTGTGAGGAGCAGTGTCTGGAGTGGGAGATAGAGGGCCGACCACGGAGACCAGTGGGTGGCTGCAGCAGTTGTCCGGGTGAGAGATGGCTGTGGCCTGGGCTGAGGGGTGTGAGTGGGGGTGGGAGAAGTGGGTGCATCCAGAATGTGTTTAGCAGAGGAATTAATGGAACTTAGTTATGACGCCCTTCCATCTCTTTGAATTGTGAACGTCAGTCATACCATCATCATCATCACTGTCATCACTGCAGCCAATTATGGAGTCCTACTATGTGCTAGGGACCGTGCACATCTTTTCTCATTTAATCTACACAGTATCCCTGTGAATTTCTGTATTCCAGTGGTATTTTTGGTGCTCCCACATGTGGTCCCCTGCCACAGAAGCCATTGTAAAAAAAAACAAAACAAAAAACTTCCCTGCTGCTGGTAGAGAGCCTTCTGAGAAAAGCTGCACAGCATAAAGGAGCTGGCCTAGGCAAGGGCTCCCTAGGAGATTTGACATGGTACCCCCACCCTTGTTCTCCAAACACTTTCCTTGCTGCCAATAATGCAATACTTTTCACTTTATGGATAGATCAAGCTGCGCTCAGCTGGTTTAGGATAGGAAGCAATCTCTCTTGAAAGTGCATTACCATGGGAGGGTTCAGTGGCGCTCGAATGGTTGGTCATTTCTGTCTTAGTGCAGAGCAATTCAATAGTTTCTTCCCAGTACCTAAATTAAAACAATGGTACCCAAGGCCATATGAATTTTTTCCTAATCTGTACTGTCTACTTAAATATCTTCACAGGAAGGGAAAACTTTACTCCTGAACTTAAAATACCAGCTCTCTGCATCACTCAGACTCCCTGTTGGTTTTCTCTGGGGAAAACCATTTTTTCGTGGAGGCTGATCAGAGAGAACCAGATTCTAATTGGTACCCTGATTTTTTTTCCTCCTGAGGTTCTCCTAGGATACTAGCATCCTCCGTTCACTTATCGGCCCTAGAATGTCGATTAGGTTCAGAGAGAGCAGCTCTCTGCAGAGCTGGGGCATTTGGGAGTAGGGCTGGCTCTCCAACCTCTCACCCTTTGTCCTTCTCCACACTTCTAGCATCTCTGGCTTCATTTCCTGCTTTGTCTTGTGGAGGATGCAGCAAACACATTTGTTTGTTTGTTTGTTTTCCTGATTATTCAGGCAGCACATGCTCATCAAACAGAGGCTACAGAAAGACCTCCAATGTGTGCTCCCAGCCAAAGACCTCCCACTCCCACCAATCTTCAGAGTTCCCTGTGCTGGCACCCGGCCCTTTCTCCAGGTCATAGTGACAGAGTGCTTGCCCCTCTTCTGTCAGAGCCCCTCCTTGCTGCCCAAGCCCTGTACTCGGCCATATCTAACCTATATTGTCATCTCTCCCTCCCGACACACTCCCCCATCAGCTCTGTACATCCTCAAGTTTCTCCTATGTCTTAAAAACCAAAACAGAAATCTCCCTTAGCCCCTCGCCTGCCTGTAGCAACTACCCTGCTTTTCTTCTCCCCCTTCATTGCTAGACTCTCAGAAAGAATTACATGTTTTTATCCATGTAGTCACTATTTCTGGTGTTCCTCATTCTTTTCTGTGGAACCACATTTCCATCTGTTGCCATTTTTCTTCTGCTTGAAAGGGTTCCTTCAAAATTCTCATCATGAGATCTGCTGGTGATGAATTATTTATTTGCCTTTGTTTTCTGAAAGGTATTTTTGCTGGGTGTAGAATTCTAGGCTTGTAGTTTTTTTCCTTCTGGTACTTTATTTTCTTTCCAGTACTTTATAGTTGTTATTCTTTCAAATACTTTTTCTGTCCCTCCCCCCACCTTTTACTCTCTTTCAGATACTCCAATTATCTGTATGTTAGACCACTTGAAATTGTCACACAGCTCACTGATGCTTTTATTTTTTTTTTGGACACTTTTTCCCATTGCATGTTTCACTTGGATTGGTTCTGTTGCTATGCCTTCACGTTCACTACCCTTTTCTTCTGTAATCTTTCATCTGCAATTAATCCCATCCAGTGCAGTTTTCATTTGAGACATTGTAGTTGTTATCACTAGAAGTACAATTTGTTTTTTTAAAAAAATCTTATGTCTCTATATATACTTAACTTTTTGAACTCTCGTTATACAGTTATAATTATGTCTAATAATTTTTTTAAAGATTGTATGTATTTTGCCCTAGCTGGTGTAGCTCAGTGGATTGAGTGCGGGCTGGGAACCAGATGGCCCCGGTTCAATTCCCAGTCAGGGCACATACCTGGGTTGCAGGCCAGGTCCCCAGTGGCGGCCATGTGAGAGGCAACCATATATTGCTGTTTCTACCTCTCTTTCTCCCTTCCTTCTCCTCTCTCTAAAGGTAAATAAATAAAATCTTAAAAAAAAAAAAAAGATTGTATGTATTTTTAGAGAGAGAGGAAGGGAGGGAGAAAGAGAGAGGGAAAGAATCATTGATGTGAGAGAGAAACATCAATCAGTTGCGCCCCTTGCACGTGTCCTGACCAGGAACCAAACCTGCAACCAGGCATGTGCCCTGACCAGGAATTGAACTGGCAACCTTTTGCTTTGTGGAATGACACCCAACCAACTGAGCCAGATTCCTGGTCTAATCTGATATTGGTGCAAGTTCTGGGTCACTTTCAGTTGGTTGATTATTCTTGTCATTCTGGGTCATTTTCCCGCTTCTTTGTATGCCTGAAAATCTTTGATTGGATGCTAGAGATGAATTTTACCTTGATGGATATTTTAGTATCCCTACAAATGTTCTTGAATCTTGTTCTGCAGTACAATTAAGGTCAACCTCTGAAAGTTAAGCTGCTGAAAACAATTTGATCTGTGCTTTTAAAGTTTGTTAGGTGGGAGCAGAGCTGTACTTGCTCTAAGGTTAATTGTGCTCCACTACCGAGGCGAGTTTCTTTGTGTACTCTACCCAGTGCCCCATGAAATAGGAGATTTTCTGGTCTAGCTGCTGGGTACAGGTGCTATTTCCAGCTCTGTATGAATGTTGGGTACTGTTGCCTCTAATCCTTTTGGGTGGTTCTTCCCCTGGCTTTGGAGAGTTTTGTCACATGCACGCGCTGACCAGTACACTAGGGGGGGCCCTCTGCATATCTCAGGAGTCCATGCTCTGCAGCTCTTCCATCTTCAGAATTCTCTCCTGCAAACTCTAGCTTCCTTGGTCTCTGACCCTCAGCTCCATTTCCTCAGCTCTGTGATTCCGCTGGGCTCTGCGTGTGTCCCCCTCCCCCACACACCACGGTGGGAACTCCCGCAGGCAGTAAGCTATTTCAGTTGTAGGTCTCTCCTCATTTGCTTGACTGTTTCTTGGGATCACTGTCCCTTTCGCCTGATGACTAGTTTTCTGAAACTGTTGTTTTACACATTTGACTGTTTTTTGGGTTACTTTAGGAGGGAGGGTAAATCTGGTCCCTGTTACTCCATCTTAGCCAGAAGCAGGATGTTTTTGAATTGCTGAATGAACCTGCTAATCTCTATGGGAATATTCTTTAATACTTTGTATGAATGTGCATACCTTAGGAAGCTCCCTACCCAAGTCTGAAGCTAGTTGGTCATTCCTATTCTGGTGGCATGCTGGTGGCTTGGCAGAGCTTATTGCCCAGCTGGTGGCTCCCCAGACACATGGTGAGCCTGTGTGAGCACAGCTGGGCTCGTTGGTTTCCTCTAGTCACTGTCTGGCATGGAGTCTGGTAGCTGTTGTTGAATTAATGAGGGTTGGAGGGCAGGAGTCTTTGTTGCAGAGGTGAGTGGAGATTGCTAAATGGACATACAGGCCTGCCCAGGACTCCTTCCTTCTCTGAGCATTTTACCTAGGCCCTGGCTAGTGGCTCCAAAGTGGGAGGAGAGTTTTCCTTTCCTCCCTGCTGCTGCTCCTGCAGTGTTGGACGCTCCTGCACCCGGCCCCGCTGCTTGCTAGCTGTGTGCCATTGTGCCATTGCTAGCTGTGTGCCTCTCTGCGCCTTGCTTGCTCATCTGTTACGTGGGGGTCCTGACCATCTCACAGAACTGTTATAATGTGTACAACAATACTGTGCCATAAAGAATCTTCTATAGAGCCATCATTTTCTTAGATATTCTCATCAAAGGAAATGTTAAAATGTTTGTAATTATATTTTCACAGTTGGATATCTGCACTGAAATGCTTTTGTTTATAATTCACATGGCAAGCAGCGGGTTTTGCTTGAAGCTATGTATTTGTCCACTATTTTTATTTTTGACTTAAAAATTATTTTTAAAAATTGATTTAAAAATTTCATATTTTTTATTTATTTATAAAATTATTTATTTTTATTTTACTTATTTTTTAATATATTTTATTGATTATACTATTACAGTTATCCCATTTCCCCCCTTTATTCCCCTCCACCCTGCACACACCCTTCCACCCTCATTCCCCCCCTTTAGTTCATGTCCATTGGTTGTACACATAAGTTCTTTGACTTCTACATTCCTATACTACTCTTAACCTCTCCCTGTCTATTTTGTACCTACCATTTATCCTACTTATTCTCTGTACCTTTTCCCCCTCTGTTGCGCTCTTACTCCCCCACTGATAACCCTCCATGTGATTTTCATTTCTGTGATTCTGTTCCTGTTCTAGTTGTTTGCTTAGTTTGTTTTTGATTTTTAAGATTTGGTTGTTAATAGCTGTAAATTTGTTGTCATTTTACTGTTCATATTTTTTATCTTCTTTTTCTTAGATAAGTCCCTTTAACCTTTCATATAATAAAGGCTTGGTGATGATGAACTCCTTTAACTTAACCTTCTCTGGGAAGCACTTTATCTGCCCTTCTATTATAAATGATAGCTTTGCTGAATAGAGTCATCTTGGATGTAGGGCCTTGCCTTTCATGGAACCTACTTCTTTTGAATACTTCTTTCCAGCCCTTTCTTGCCTGTAAGGTTTCTTTGGAGAAATCAGCTGATAGTCTTATGGAAACTACTTTGTAGATAACTCTCTCCTTTTCTCTTGCTGCTTTTAAGATTCTCTCCTTATCTTTAGCCTTGGGTAATGTAATTACAATGTGCCTTGGTGTGTTCTTCCTTGAGTCCAACTTCTTTGGGACACTCTGAGCTCCCTGGACTTCCTGAAAGTCTGTTTCCTTTGTCAGATTGGGGAAGTTCTCCTTCATTATTTGTTCACATAAGTTTTTAATTTCTTGCTCTTCCTCTTCTCCTTTTGGCACCCCTATGATTAGGATGTTGGAATGTTTAAAGATGTCCTGGAGGTTCCTAAGCATCTCCTCATTTTTTTGAATTCTTGTTTCTTCATTCTGTTCTGGTTGAGTGTTTATTTCTTCCTTCTGCTCCAAACTGTTGATTTGAGTCCTGGTTTCCTTCTCTTCACTGTTGGTTCCCTGTAGATTTTTTTTTATTTCACATAATGCAACCTTCATTGCTGTCTGGGTCTTTTTTATGCTATTGAAGTACCCAGTGAGCTCCTGGAGCATCCTGATTACCAGTGTTTTGAATTGTGCATCTGATAGATTGGCTATCTCTTTGTCACATAGTTGTATTTGTTCGGGAGCTTTGATCTGTTATTTCATTTGGGCCTTTTTTTTTTTTTTTTTTGGTCTAGGAGTGCCTGTTATGTAGTAAGGGGTGGAGCCTTAGGTGTTCACCAAGGCGGGACAACAAACGTGGCTGTGATGTGATGCTGTACGTGGGGGAGGGGTCCAAGAGGGAACATTGCAGTCTGCTGTACTCTCTGCTGGTTTTCAGTCACTTCCCCTGCTACCCACAATCAAATTGTGCCCTTCTGGTGCTGATTCCCAGGTGGGTGGGTTCGGGTACATTCTAGGACCCTGTGGGTCTCTCCCACTAACTCTCCTGTGAGGCTGGGAGTTTCTCCAGCTGCTGCCTCAACCCCCACAGGTGTTTTCAGTCAGAGGTTTGAGGCTTTATTTCCCTGTGCTGGTCTGCTGGGTTGTGCAGTCTGTCTTGCTCCCCGGTTGTTCCTCCCGGTTTATCTGCACACAAATGTGGGACTACCCGCTCCACTGGCCGCTGCCTTACTGCGAGTCCTCTCCACTCGGCTGCCCATCTCTGCCCCTCCTACTGGTCTGGATGAATGTTTCTTCTTTAACTCATTGGTGGTTGGACTTCCACACAGTTCAATTTTCTGTCAGTTCTAGTGTTTTGTTTTTAAATTTGTTGTCCTTTTTTTGGTTGTACGAGGAGGCACAGTGTCTACCTATGCCTCCATCTTGGCTGGAAGTCCAAAATTTTATTTATTTTTAGAGAGGAGAAGGGAGGGAGAAAGAGAGGGAGAGAAACATGTGAGGGAAACATTGATTGGTTGCCTCTCATGCACTGGGGACCTGGCCAGAGAGAGAGAGAGGGACAGGGAGAGACAGGGAGAATCTGCAGTTTTGGTGTGTATCAGGACAATGCTCTAACCAACTGAGCTACCCAAGCAGGGCTTGTCCACTTACTTATTTGGCATTAATTAATCTATTACCTCCTTGAGACCTTCTTCAGGGCCTGGAGAATGGTGGGGGGCCCTCTGATAGTTTAATGGGAAGGATAGCTTTTTTTCTCTGTAGGGGGAAGTGTCATATTTGAGGAGAACTGTAAATCTCTTGAGTTTATGTATTTGGAAGCCGAATATGACTGTGAACATGCTGGCATGTTTTGGTTGCAGAGAACAGTGGTCACTTATGGTCAGAGGAGCAGCCCGCCCCCCCGTTCCGTGTGGGGGCTGTGTACATGAGTGAAGAGGAGCCTTCACATGGTCTGATGGGCCCGGACACGTCAGCAGAAGACACTGGGGCAGTGCTGGGGCTGGACATTGAAGTTGATAGCGTGGTGATGCTGTCTGTGGTTCCTGGGGAAGCTGAGGGCAAACTGAGCTTAGAGCCCAGCGATGGTACCTGCAGGGCTGGAGGGAACGAGGACTCCCGGTGCAGCCTCCGGGAGCGCCTCTTCTCTCTGGATAGCGCTGGAGCCAACTTCCCGGATAGGGAAGAGGAGGATTACACGGAGCCAGAAGCAGCAGAAGCCGACCCGGCCCCCACTGAGGACTCCAATCACACTGACAGCCAGAAATCCCCCAAGGTCAACTGCGAGGAGAGAAACATCACCGGAATAGAAAATTTCACCCTGAAAATTTTAAATATGTCACAGGTAAGGAAAAATGACTTAGTGCTTTTCTCCTCTTTAGCACATTGGTTTCACGATTCAAGAATCTTGATCAGCTTTCAAATGGAGGGTGGCGATCTTGACCATGTTGTAAGTAGGATGGTACGCAGTGGCTGTGCCGGTGAGAACGGACTTGGCTCCTACCCCTGCTCCCACCTCCTTTCCCCAGAGGCAGCAGTGTTTCCTGTTTCCTGGGTGTCCTTCTAGAAAAGGTACATTTACTGCTGACTTTAACTCTTGTTTCTTTTACTGCAGGACCTTATGGACTTTCTGAACCCCAATGGCAGTGATTGCACACTAGTCCTGTTTTACACCCCTTGGTGCCGATTTTCTGCCAGTCTGGCCCCTCATTTTAACTCTCTGCGGTGTTTGTAGGGAAAGGAGCAGAAACAACTAGTATCTGTTACGCTCTTTGGGGTAGTCTCACCGCTAAGCCCCATGACAGAAATCCCAGGGGACATCAGAATCATAACAGAAGCCACTTAAAAAAATCCGAATTATAAGAAAACATCTAAATTACTAAAATTGTAATTTAACATTGTTTAGATTAGTAATGCCCCTAGGAAGTATGTAATACTGAAGAAAAGTTTCTTTTCTCCAAAGAGTGTGAATCCAGTGTTTATTCTGAGTGACTGTTGAGACAGTTGTCCCAAACCAAGCCATGTTTTTCCAGCTAGTTGGATAAATAGTGATTCCAAAGAGAATACTCAGGTGAGGACTGATAGTTTTCTGTTAGATAGTTATGTCAGATAGTAGCATGAATACAGAGAAGAAGTCCGAGCTGTGACTTCTTGGACTTCTATTATTCATAATAGTAAATTATGAATAATATGACCTAAAGCTGTGATTGCTTCTTTTTTTTTAATTATTTTTTTTTTAAGATTTTATTTATTTATTTATTTTTAGAGAGAGGGGAAAGGAGGGAGAAAGAGAGGGAGAGAAACAGCAATGTATGGTTGCCTCTCACATGGCCCTCACTGGGAACCTGGCCTGCAACCTAGGCATGTGCCCTGACTGGGAATCGAACCAGGACCCTCTGGTTCCCAGCCCGCGCTCAATCCACTGAACGACACCAGCCAGGGCCGATTGCTTCTTTTGAATGGGGACATGTAAGGTCTGTTGAGCACACGTAGCTCCTCTAAGTGCAGGGTCAGCCCTGGCCTCACACCCTGCCCTCAGTGCCTGGTCAATACGAGCCTGAGCTCTGTGGGACTTGTCTCAGAGGTGCCACACACATGACGTGAGGGTAGTGGATTAAAGATTTATATATTTATTTTCAGAGAGAGGAGAAGGGGGAGAGAAACTTCAATGTGTGAGAAATTGGCTCTTGCATACCCCCAACTGGGGGCCTGGCCTGCAATCCAGGCACACACCCTGACTGGGAATTGAACCCGCGACCTTTTGGTTTGCAGGCCAGCACTCAGTCCACTGAACCATACCAGCCTGGGCAGGGATGGTGCACTTTTGACTCAAACTAACCTTTGGCCTAATACATTGATCCAACTGCTTAGTACAGACTTGGATGTACTGAGATGATCATTTGGGCCTGAGATCACAGTGCTTTAATAATGCAATAAGATTGTGTGAAACACAGAATTCAAGGCCTGGGACAGTGGGTGGCCCGCACCCTGTGAGTACCTAGTATTCGAATGGATAAATTATGAAAACTATTGAAATGGCTCTACAGTAATATTAAGAAAGTTTAGAGGAAAGTTTATAACTTGTCATTTGATAGTACTTTTTTGCTGATTGATGGATGCATATGGTTCAAAATACAGGTTTTGAGGGGTACACTACAGTCTCCCTCCTACCCCTGCTCCCACCTCCTTTCCCCAGAGGCAGCAGTGTTTCCTGTTTCCTGGGTGTCCTTCTAGAAAAGGTACATTTACTGCTGACTTTAACTCTTGTTTCTTTTACCGCAGGACCTTATGGACTTTCTGAACCCCAATGGCAGTGATTGCACACTAGTCCTGTTTTACACCCCTTGGTGCCGATTTTCTGCCAGTCTGGCCCCTCATTTTAACTCTCTGCCCAGGGCATTTCCAGCTCTTCATTTCTTGGCCTTGGATGCATCTCAGCATAGCAGGTATCTTCCCTTTGTCAGTCTCCGACTCATCCTTTGGGATGACAGTGGCGGTTGCTTGGAGGTGGTAATTAGTTCAGTGAAAAGCAAAGGAGGCAGGCGTGAGCTTTGCAAAGGGAAGGCAGGTGTGAGTGAGGGGTGAGGGGTGTCAGCTGACTGAGGGAGCTGGTGGCTGCCTCTCTGGAGGCCCCTTTTGAGGGGGTTCTGTGAGGTGGAGGCGGCTCTGCCTGATGCCAGGGGGGTACCCAGGGCTTTCTAGGATCTTGGCCAGCACCAATTAGCAGAATCAGATCACAGGTAGGATCTTACTATGTGACTTTCGTCTGCAGTTTAGGTCCCCAGCCCTGACAGCCTGGCTCTCAGCGCCCTGGTTCTGTGCTTATTTAGGATTTCTTTTTCTTTCTCTTGCTTCCTTTCCCTTTCTTACATTTATTTTTACATGACTATTCCTTACTAGACATTCAATAAATTAATTCAGTGAATTAATTTAGCCCTTTAAAATGACATTTACCCATTTTATATTTCTTTTATATTGTTGAGTGGGCTCTTGTCTTTTTAAATGCTCCGTAAGGTAAGCTCCTGAGAACTCTGGTCAGACAGGACACATTCCCCTCAGCGCTCTGCCTGCGCCTGGGTGAAAGGCAGTGCATGGCCCTCCTGCTCTAAAGCAGATGCTCCTCAGCAGCTCTCAACAGAGTGCTGTGTGTGAATGGATACAGGAAGTCTGGGTGATGGTCAAGTCGGTGGTAAAAATGGAGTAAGACTTGATTAACCTGTGCTCCGGGGATTTTTGGTATGGGTAACTGCCAGTGTTTATCTGAAAATGTTCATGAAGAAGGAAATTGCCCAACAAATTAGTAATTCTCACAAAGGCATCAGGGAAATAGATGTAAGTGGCCTGGCCTAAGATAACAGATTGATGGGAAGGACCATCTTTGTGTCCATCTTTGACTGGGCCCTCCACTGTCTCCAGGCCGGCAGGGTAGCTCCAGCACCTGCTCAGTACTTTTTGGTTTGGGGTCTGGTACCGTGACCTCCACTACATCCCCCATTCCCTGCAGGCTTTTATCATCTGCTTTGTTCCTTCATCTCCATGCACCCTTCTCAGCGTCTGGTATGGTGCCTTAATTATGGAGAATATGGGATACTTGTTCTTATATGGATGGCGTGGGACGTGAGTTTGTCTCCTGTTAATATTTAAGTTATAGCATGTATACGAAAGAAAAAGTCCTGATTATCGAACATTACCATTTTATAATGGGGGCAGTTGAGGCTTAAAGAGAAAAGGTAATCTGCAGGTTACACAGATTCCCTGGTCCAGAGGCAGAACTAAGGCTGAACCCAGAGGGTTTTGACTCGGAGCTCATACCATGCCCTGTGTTGTGAACAGGACAGAGCCGTGCAGGTCACATCGCTTCTCAGTCATCCCGCCCTCGTCGTGCACTTCCTGGTGTGTTCCTTAGATTATAGATCCCTTATTGCCAACTTACCAGACTAATTGTTCACTGTAAGCTGAATCTTTTATGAGGGGTGGAGGCAGGCATTCTGGAGAGTTTGCGATGCCTTCTGTCAAGTAAACGACACAGTGTGCTTTGTCCAGGAGTTAGGGTTTTTGATCTGGAAGTTATGCCCCCCATCGTGACCTGTAAGGAAGGAGGTCAGAAACGGCAAGTCTAGAGTTTGAGTATCAGACACCCGATTCTGATATTGCGTGGGGGTCAGAAACCTCCATGCAGAACAGACCCTGTCTCACGTATCGCCCCCGATCTCGTGCGGCCGCGTGGGAGAACGCCTGCCGTTGACTCGGTCCCCGACTCTCTCCCAGCCTCTCCACCAGGTTCGGGACCGTGGCCGTGCCTAACATCTTGTTGTTTCAAGGAGCTAAACCGATGGCTAGATTTAATCACACAGACCGAACACTGGAGACGCTGAAAGTCTTCATTTTTAACCAGACAGGTATGTAAAAATAATACGCTGTAGACGAAGACATTTTATTGCTGGGGGATGTGCCTTCCGTGGGGTCCTGTCTGCTGTCATCCTTAAGTGAAGGAAAGTGAAGGATTCAAGATTGTTTTGAGAAGCGAAACTTCTCTTCTAATGAACTGTCCTGTGCCTGTTAATGTCTCCCAACCAGCATGCCATGAATAGATCATTTTAATATGATTAAAGACGCCTTTAAAAAAATGGACAGCTTTATTCAGGTAGAATTCACATATCATACACCTGTAGATACCTTTTTAAATCCATTTTTCATTTGAGTATTTACACAGAAATATGCATCAGTCAGTAGTGAACTGGGTGATGAATTTTCACAAAGTGAATACCTTGGGTAGCCAGTACTCAGATCCAGAAAGAGAACACTACCAGCCCCCTGGAGCATGGCTGCTCCCAGCCTCCCCACGGTAACCACTGTCTTGACTCCTGACACCGTAGACTAGTGTGGCCTGTATTTGAACTTTATATCAATGGAGACAAAGTATGGATTGTTTTTCTGGCTTATTTCACTCCTCATTGACTGTGGGATCCATCTGCACTGTTGTATATAGTTGTGTTATGTTTTTTGTTCCTGGATAGCATTCCATTTACTAATCCATTTGCAGATGCTATTTTAATTCCTTAACATTTGCCAAACTAGATGGCCTTATTTTTTACTCTGTAAAAGTTTGAGCATTGTATATTGAAGAAATTTCCTTCATTAGGAAAGTCTGTTCCTCAAAAGCTTTAACACCTCAATAATGAGCATCCATCTTCTTCCTGAAGTATATTCCCTGGAAATAAATACAAATGATAACATACCTTCCATATATATTAAGTTGCATGTAATTCCTTATATCTAACACTAAAGAGCAAAGAAGCTGAGAGATCTCATAGGAGAAGGCTCTGTAGCAGGTGCTTTGCTATTTCAGGTCTTGCCATTCAGATGGATATGGAGAGGGAGCTATTTTGTTCAATGTTCTAAGAAAACAGGATACAAATTAAATCGGTAATCACTGATCCTAATTGTTACTTGTGCTAACAATTCTTTTAGTGACTTCATTTAGAAGCATTTGAATTTACCTCCTGTAGTCTCCTGAGAGTAGCTTTGCTAGTTACTTGTTGAACTTTGGTCTCTAAAGAGAACAAAAGGCCCTGGTCGGTAGCTAAGTGGTTAGAGCGACATCCCGTCACACCAAGGTTGCGGGTTTAGTCCCTGGTGAGGACATGCACAAGAAGCAACAAATGAATGCATAGATAAGTGGACCAACAAATTGATGTTTCTCTCTCTCTCTCATCTTTCTAAAATCAATAAATAAAAATAAAAAAGAGAACAAAAGACAACTCTTAACAGCATCCTTAGGAGCTCACAGAAATTCTAGTGTTTTAGTTTAGAACAGCTGCATGGATTCCTGCTCCTTGGGTGTGGTGGGGAGAAAGGCAAATCACAAACTGCACTGACAGGCAGGTGAGACCCACCCCAGGTGTATCAGCAGCGGCGTTTAAGACCGCATGTCATTTTGCGTACCGTGCAGAATACTTCAGAAAGATCTGTAGTAGGTGTGTTTTCTATCTGATTGGAAACAATTCATTTCTCTTGCAGGTATAGAAGCCAAGAAAAATGTGGTGGTAACTCAAGCTGACCAAGTAGGCCCTCTTCCCAGCACTTTGACAAAAAACGTGGACTGGTTGCTTGCATTTTCCTTATTCTTTTTAATTAGTTTTATTATGTATGCTACCATTCGAACCGAGAGCATTCGGTGGCTAATTCCAGGACAAGAGCAGGAGCACGCAGAGTAGGGATAGACTGAAGGAAGTTGGAAAGAGGAATTTCAATCCTTCATTTCAGAAATTAATGCTGTGATTTCATACACTTTCTCCAGTGAAGAGGTGACTTACCACTGCAGTCAAAGAATCATGCATTCGTTGAACTGTTAAATGTGTAAAAAATTATAAACTGGTGTTTTAACTAGTATTTCAATAAAGTAATGCAAAAATATCCAATAGAATTCACTATTCTTGTTTTTATTACCAGAACATAATCCAGTATTTTAAGGGAGTGATCCAGTTTGAAATGTGAAGATGTACTCTGGTGGGATAATGAGTAGGACAATCTGCTAACTGTATAAAAGGCAGAAACAGGACTTTCCGATGAGTTTTAGAAAACTCTTGATTCCTGATATGTCCAAGAAGGTGGGTTTTCTGTTCATTTGCAGGTGCTCTCACACCTAAACAGGAGGGTGTTGCGATGGGAAGAACAAACCAGAATTGCTAAGTGTGACCGTACAGGTAGCCATGACAGGAAAGCAGGGGTCAAATGCCCTGTCGTTTGGGGCCTCTGCCTTCACTGAAACAACCTGAAGTGGTTTAAGAAGTTCTTTTCTGGGTAAGGCAGATGTTAGAAGGTAAATGTTATCATAACTGAAGCTTCTTTAGCTTCAGTTCTGTGCTAATGCCTTACGTGAACCTTCAAATGTTAGTGAGCACCACACTGCGTTTAGTGAGAGCCGAAAGAAAGACAAAAACTGTTCTTGCCCCCAAGTTGATTCTAGTCGAGTTTTAAGATATGTAGAAAACAGACGTGTAATTTACACAAACTTTTTGAAAAGCTGTTTGTAAAAGATCCCTTAAATTCAGATATGACAGCTGATTACATGATGATAAATTGTTTTACACTGGCTGTTTCTACTGTTTGAGTGAGTAGTTCATTTCATAAGGTACCCTAAATCCTCTGGAAATAGAGCCTTAGATGAGTCTTCTCAGCGTCATATTGGAGGAGTTTAAAACTCCGTGTCACATGGACAGCTATGGCTGGGGCAGTCACGGCAGGAGGGCTCTGTGGCTCAGAACAGTACCATTGCCATTTCTGCTTTATAAAGGAGCAGACCGAGGTACAGAGAGGTTGAACGGCCTGCCGCGGTTACACACATAGTGAATTGAAGCTGGGATTTCAACTTTCATATGTATCTGTACTTAAAATATAGGGAAGAAACTTCCAGGAATTCTGTCTCTTATAATAACCAACCCTTGCAAATTACTGTGTGTGTGTGTGTGTGTGTAAAGCACTATTTTAAGTGCTTTACATACCATTTCATTTGTCTGTACAATAGCCCCATGAGACTGGCACTACTATTTCATAATCTCATCTTACTGAAGAGAGAACAAGGCCCCAAATCACTTGCTCTTGGTTATGCAGGTTCCAGTGGGGGGGCCCAGCCCCAGACCTAAGCATTGTGGAGTGGCGCCCTGCCCCATCTGTGCCTTGGCCTCTGTGATCATGGTATTTCCCTCTAGTCTCTCTTGTGTTTCCCATAGCTGTAGTCATAGTATAGCTGTAATGTAGCATTTTTTTTCTTAAATGGTTAAGTATTTCTTTGTTGCTAATAGTTTTCCTAACCATGGCTATATAATAGGCGTTGGTTACCTAACCTGTCTTCTTTTGCTGGATTTATGGACTGTTGTCTCATTTCCTTGGGGGCAGATTCCCAGAGTGGGAGTTATTCTATTAGAGACACAGGAATTTTCATGCCCATTGATATGTAATGGGGGCCTGCTTTATCTAGTCGGGGGGGGGCCGTGAAAGACTCCCAGGATGACCAACAGCTCCATGGCTTTGCTTCTAACACTTAGCTGAGATGAACTACGTGGGGTTCCCCCAGAGGAAAGTGTGGCACAAGGCTGGACCTTGGGCGGGGAAGTTCAAGAGTAGAGAGTGGGGAAGAGCTGGTGTTAGGGAAAGCACTGGGTGGTACAGTTTTTTATGGAAGGAGACAGAGCAAGACCAGCTCCAAGTGTGTGTGTGTCCCTCATGGCTAGCTGTGTCCCCCTCAGCCCACAGCCTGCTCTGTTGTGCCCCAGCAGGACCCCTCCATGTGTGCCTACTCACAGGTCTATGGAGACAGAGAGTAGGTGAGTGGTTCCTAGGCCTGGAAGGAGAAGGAAGGAATCAAGAATGGCAGTAGGTACAAGGTTTTTTTAGGGGGAGATGAAAATTTCTAAAATTAGACTGTGATGGTTGTTCAACCCTATGAGTGTACTAAAGAACACTGAATTGTATACTTCATTTTATATATATATATATATTTTTTTTTAAAAGATTTTATTTATTTTTAGAGAGAGGAGAAGGGAGGGAGACAGAGAGGGAGAGAAACAGCAATGTATGGTTGCCTCTCACATGGCCCTCACAGGGGACCTGGTCCGCAACCCAGGCATGTGCTCCGACTGGGAATCGAACCGGGACTGTCTGGTTCCCAGCCCGCGCTCAATCCACTGAGCTACACCAGCCAGGGCCATTTTATATTTTTAAAGGTTTCATTTGCTTATTTTTTAGAGAGAGGGGAAGGGAGGGAGACAGAGGGAGACAAATATTCATCAGTTGCCTTTGTCACGCCCCCAACTGGGGACCCAGAATAGAACCCGCGACCTTTTGCTTGGTGGAGCACAATCAACTAACTGAGCCATGCCAATTAGGGATGAATTGTATACTTTAAATAGGCAGGTTATATCTCAATAAAGCTGTTTTTTAATCAAACAGCTAACACATTAGAGCCAAGGAAAACACTATACCTACTTAAAAGACAGAAATAAAAAGCATATCAAAAGAAAAAAGAAAAGAAGATAATGAAAATGATGAGGGAACTTTAAAGGGCTTCCTGGACCCAATTTCCAGTTTAGTGGTGGTGCAGTTTCCCTCACCAACAACCAACTCTCAGACACTGGGAGGGTGTCCAAGAATTCACCTCAATCCTGACACTCTACCTACAGATCCCATCAGGTTCCATAGGTTAAGGGTTCAGTCCCAGAAGGCTGTCCCAGACCCCACCCTTCAGAAGCCAGTGGAAAGCCAGGCTAGTGCTTGTTGTAATGGACTACCTGTACATCAGAGGTTCCCACAGCCCTTTCCTTGGATTTGATTAATTTGCCGGAAAGGATTACAGACCTTGGGAAAACCCGTGTAGTCGCTAGACCGGTTCATTACAAATTATATTAACAGATAGAAATCAATAGCTAGATAAAGAGATGCACACAAAGGAGAGCTTGGGCCCCAGCAAGGTAGCTCCCCTCCCCAGAGGTCAGGGGGTGGGACTGAAAGGTCCAACACTAATCACACTGTTTGCTCCAGGGGCCACCAGCCCTTACCCTTAGGCGCTTTCCAAAGGTGAACTCATTAACATTTTAACAAGACACCTTTATCACTCAACACTTAGGGAAGACCAGATATAAATCACAATACCACAGGCCTCACACCTACCTGTTCAGTTCTTGCTTTATTGTTTTTAAGAAACTTTTTTTTCCCCATTTATTTTACAGAGGGGAAGGGAGAGAAAGTGAGGAAGAGAAACATCAATGTGTGGTTGCCTCTCCCACGCCCCCTACTGGGGACCTGGCCCCAAACCCAGGCTTGTGCCCTGAGTGGGATTTGAACCCATGACCCTTTGGGTAGCAGGTCAGCGTTTAGTCCACTGAGCCACACCAGCCAGGGCTCATTTCTTACTTTAATGAGCAAGTGTGTGCAGCATTCTTCATGATCTTAAACACTCAAGGTAAATACTGGAAATACAACCTTTAATTCCACTCCTAGTCTCTGTCCATCTAAGGCAGAGAAACTACGGCATCTTAGATAAATGCCTTGACACTGGTGGCATTTGGTTAGTCTCCAGTGAAACCTCTCCCTGAGTTTTCATCAAGTGGCCAAAAAGTGTGTTTGGGTTTTAAGTTTTAGCTTGAGGCTATTTTGAGGCCAAAAGGCTTTATTTTTTCCACGTCCATGTGAGAAATAAAACTGCCAGTAACTACTAAATTGAACTCACATGGCCTCATCCTTAAAAAAAAAAAAATTCTTGTATTGTTATATTCACTGCAAAATGGCTTATATTATAAATTTGCTTATTTAGTTAAGAAAACCCCACGGCGCCCTGGCTGGTAAAGCTCAGGGGTTTGAGCGCGGGCTGCGAATCCAAGGGTCGCCGGGTCGATCCCAGTCAGGGCACACGCCTGGATTGCGGGCAAGGTCCCCGGTGAGGGCCACGTGAGAGGCAGCCACACGTTGTTTCTCACCCTCTCTGTCTTCCTCCTTTCACCTCTCTCTAAAAAAAATAAAAAGAAAGAAAGAAAACCCCACGGGGATATACCAAACACCACTGATTTTCACACTTTAAAGGGTGAATTTTGTTAAATGTGAGTTACATGTCAAAAAGACAAAAGGCAAAAAAAGATGATTTTATCTAGCAAACACAGATGAGGCAGCTTGCCCCAGGGCCTTGGCAGCTATGTAGCAAGCTCACATTCGAACCTACGGCACCCTGACCTACAAGTCCCTGACCTGAATCGCGGTGGTTCACTGCCCGCCCCCCCGCCCCGCGAACACGGGAGTGCTTCCCAGGCACCGATCCGCAGCTCGTCTCTTTCTTCCCTTGCCCCTGACATCCTCCTGCCGGCCGGATTGCGCGCCCCACCGCCCTGGAGGGAGCCCAGCACCGTCTGACCGTCCGCGAGTGTCAACCCTAAGAGGCGAGGAAAGCTTGGTGCCCTGCCGGCGCTCACCTCCACCGCACAAGCGGGGCAACTCGGCGGCCGGGCAAAGGAGACGCAGAAGGCGCAGAACGGCCTCTGAGAGCGCGGGGGCCTGCGGGGGCCTGCGGGGGCGTGTCCGCTCGCTGCCCGCAGAGCTGGCATTGAAGCTCTGGGGGCCTTCCGGGGCCGCCCACGCCTGGGCCTGCGCCGTGCGGCTGGGCTGTGCGGGCGGCCTGGCCCGCTGCCGGGTGCTGCCCGCGGACAGGCGGCCGGGGCTGCGGGCGGGCGGCGGACAGGCAGCGCGCCGGGCAGCTCTCGGCGGACGGCCATGGCGGCGACTCTGGGGCTGCGGGGACTGACGCGGTGCTTGTTGGCAGCGCTGCGCAGTCGGGGTCCCGGCCTCGCGGCCATGGTGAGTGGGTGCCGAGGGTGCGCGGTGCAGAAGGAGGTGGAGGCTCCGTAGCGCCGGCTGAGGGGCGGGAGGGACCGCGCAGGCCCGGAGATGGGCCGGGCCTCGGAGCTCGGACTCGGGCAGCCGCGCTCGTCGGACTCACTGGTCCGGGACTAGTGTCGCTGCAGCATCCTCCAGTTTCCCTTGGCTTAAACATCTCGTAGCAGTCTATGAAATTTCCAACGGAAAATGAACGGGGACGACTTTTTAAAAAAATATATAAAAGCAGTCATAAAAATAGTTGATGTTTAGGTCACTTGAAGTGACTGAAGGTGCTGTTTGGTCTAGGCTGTACGCTCTGTGAGAGCAGGGACCGTCTCGGCCGTGGCGCGCTTGCTGTAAATGGGGTGACCGAATGTTAAGTTAAGAAATTTGTTTTGGTGTTATTTTTGAGAAGTTACTAATAAATTATGTTTGTGGTGACACATCTATTGTTTCCCCTTACGAGGAGCGTCCGTCAGTTGTCCTGCTCGAGAGGTTAACGTTTAGGTGTAAATTAACGAGTGAAAGTTTAAACGTGCAGCACCACCTAGTGGGAAAATGTTGCATTAAACTCATTTTATTTTAAGTTGCTTGTTAGAGTCCATTTGGCAGTTTGCAGTTTTTTGATAGAAGAAATTAAAAATATCTCGGGGATGGAGGAAGATAAGCCCCTCGCTTCGTGGCCATGAAGGTGAGAACACAAGCTGAGTGCTTACTGCCACCTAGGCACGTCTCCAGGAGGAACTCTCATCGAGGTACTGGTGCTTAAGTAAAATTCGGGTGTTGGGGAGAAATGAATAAACAGGTACGATTTGAGGGGCCGCCACGTGCCAGGTTCTATACTGGGTGCCTTCGCATTCAAGATCTCTTTAATTGAAGCCTTTCAAAAGTCTTGTCAGGTTGATACTGTACTATCCCCATTATAGACACGGGGATGCTGGTGTGCAGAGAGGCACAGTGATTTGTTTAGCATTCCACAGCTTAAAGTACCAAAGCTGGGCCTTAAATCAAGTTTATGCTCTTCAGATGCTATGCTTTGCCCTGTCCCTACCCCAACTCCTACGGAAAAAAATTAAGCCCACCACAAAGGGTTCTGCGTGGGACGTGCCCCCAGGGGCGGCCATTTCTGTATGTAGACTAAGTGGCTCCATTCACAGTCCTGGACTCGATCCCTTCCTGGGCGGACGCGTGCTGGTGACGTCATTGCGGATGCGGTGGGCGGAGGGGTAGACGGCTCCGCGCTATCTGCAGACTGACTGCAGGTGACTGGTGCATTACCCACATCGTGCTCAGGCGTTTTCTTCGCAGCCTCTCAGGGTGGATGCCGATAGTTCCGTTTCTTTTCCAGAATACTCTGAGTTGACTTAAAATATTTAAGTGTTTGATAAGAATTTTATATTATTACTTGTAGTGGGTCTTTGTGTGAACAATTTCAGAAACTGTCATGAATAGATATTTTGGTTCTTAGTGGTAAATGTTTTTGATAAGACTTTGAATGTTTTTATCTAAGAGGTATTTTCATTTTTCTTTTTTGTTATAGGTAAGGGTAGCTGACCTAGTAAAGAAGAGAAACTAGAAAATTGGCTCATTAGCATCCTTCTTCCTCTTCATAGGCTAAGTTGTCTTTTTATCCTTTTATAATTTTTATATTTCAATGAGAGTCAAAGTTCAATATTATAATAGTTTGAGATGTACAGCATAGTGGTTAGACACTAATACAATTTATGCAGTGACCTACTCACTTGGCACCATACATATTTATTACAATATTATTGACCACATATTCGCTATGCTGTACTTTACATCCCTGTGACTATTTTGTCACTACCAATTTGTACTTAATCCCTTCACCTTTTCACCCAGTCCCCCAACTTGCCTCTGATCTGGCAGCCATCAGTTTTTTTTTTTTTTTTTTTTTTTAAAGATTTTATTTATTTATTTTCAGAGAGAGGAGAAGGGAGGGAGGAAGAACAATGTATGGTTGTCTCTCACATGGCCCCCACTGGGGACCCGGCCCGCAACCCAGGCATGTGCCCCAACTGGGAATCGAACCGGGACCCTGTGGTTCCCAGCCCGCGCTCAATCCACTGAGCCACACCAACCGGGCATGGCAGCCATCAGTTTGCTCTCTTATCTATGAGGCTGTTTCTGTTTTGTTTGTTTGCTCATTTTGTTCTTTGGATTCCAATGTAAATGAAATCACATATCTATCTTTCTCTGTCTGACTTGTTTCACTTAGTGTAATACCCCTGTAGGTTCTTCCATGCTGCCATAAATGGTAAGATTTCCTTTTTTATGGCTGGATAATATTCCAATGTATATACCATATTTCGCCATGTATAATGTGTACCCATGTTTTGGCCCAAACTTTTCAAGGAAAAAAAACTTTTGTTTTAACTTTTTAATTCAATTATTTATTTGTCTATATTTAGAAACAAAATTGATTATCATATTCCAGAGTATTATTTTGCACATGGATATCATTGTTGCTTTCTAGAGTTACACTTTTTAAAAAAAATTTTTATTTATTTATTTTTAGACAGAGGGGAAGGGAGGGAGAAAGAGAGGGAGAGAAACATCAATGTGTGGTTGCTTCTCACGTGGCCTTCTCTGGGGACCTGGCCTGCAACTCAGGCATGTGCCCTGACTGGGTATCGAACCAGCAACACTTTAGTTTTCAGGCTGGTGCTCAGCGCACTGAGCCACACCAGCCAGAGCTAGAGTTACACTTTTAATGCATAAGCATAAATAAAAGAATTAAGACCATTTCTATAGATACTGAATTAGTACTACCAATGTATAATGCGCATCCTTATTTTTCCCTAAAAAATTTGGGCAGAAAAGTGTGTGTTATACACGGCAAAATACAGTATGTACCACAGCTTCTTTATCCAATCATGTATTGATGGGCACTTAGGTTGCTTCCATATCTTGGCTATTGTAAATAATGCTGCAGTGAAATAGGGGTGTGTGTATCTTTTCAAATGTGTTTTGGATAAATACCCAGAAGTTGAATTGCTGGGTCGTTAGTTAGTTCTATTTTTAATTGTTTTCCATAGTGGCTTCACCAATTTGCAATCCCACCAATCCCACTAGCAGTGCATGAGGGTACCTTTTCTCTACATCCTCATCAGCACTTGTTGATTTATTGATGATAGTCATTCTGACTATCAGAGGTGATATCTCATTGTGGCTTTAATTTACATTGTTGAGGATTTTTTGCATCTGTGTTCGTCAGGAATATTGGTCTATAATTTGCTTTTTTAAATGTCTTTGGTTTTGGAATCAGGGTAGTGGTGGTCATGTAAAGTGAGCTTGGGAGCCTTCCCTCCTTTTGAAGTTTTTGGAATAATTTGAGAAAGACAGGTATTAATTCTTTGAATGGTTGTTAAAATTCACCTGTGAAACCGTCTGGTCCAGGACCTTTTGGGGGAGTTTTTGATTACTGATTTGATTGGTAGTAATCGGTCTGTTCAGAATTTCTGTTTCCCCCTGATTCAGTCTTGGAAGATTGGATGTTTCTAGGAATTTGTCTGTTTCTTCTAGGATGAATTGTCAGTTGTCACGTCTCCTCTTTCACTTCTGGTTTTACTTATTTGGGTCCTTTCTCTATTTTTTCTTCATGAGTCTGGTTAAAGGTTTATCAGTTTTGTTTATCTTTTCAAAGAATGAGGTTTTGGTTTCACTGATCTTTTATATTGTTTTTTAATTTAATTTTATTTTTTTAAGATTTTATTTATTTATTTATAGACAGAAGGGAATGGAAGGAGAAAGAGAGGGAGAGAAACATCAATGTGTGGCTGCCTCTCTTGTGGCCCCTACCAGGGACCCGGCCCACAACCCAGGCATGTACCCTGACTGGGAATCGAACCAGTGACCCTTCGGTTCGCAGCTTGCACTCAATCCACTGAGCCACACCAGCCAGGGCTTAGATTGTTTTTTTTTAGACTCTGTTTCATTTAAATCTGTTCCCATCTTTATTATTTCATTCTACTCACTTTGGGCTTGCTTTGTTGTTCTTTTTCTAGTTCCTTTAGTTGTAATTTTAGATTGTTTATTTGTGATTTTTCTTGTTTCTTGAGGTAGGCTTGTATTGCTATGAATTTCCCTCTTTGAACCGCTTTCACTGTGTCCCACAGATTTTGGGTGGTTGTGTTTTTATTTTTATTTGTCTTGGTGTATCTTTTGATTTCTTCTTTGTTCTCATTGTTGACATATTCATTGTTCAGTAACATGTTGTTTAGCTTCCATGTGTGCATTGTTCAGTTTTTTTCTTGCAACTATTTCTAGTTTCATACCATTAAGACTTTATTTGTGGTCTAAATGTGGTCTATCCTGGAAAATGTTCCATGTGCACTTGAATATATATTTGCTGTTTTGAGATGAAATGCTCTAAGAATATTAATTAAATCCATTTGGTCCAATGTGTCATTTAAGGCTGCTATTTCCTTGTTGATTTTCTGTCTGGAAGATCTGTCCATTGATGTCAGTGGGGTGTTAAAGTCCCCAACTATGACTGCATTACTGTTGATCTCTCTGTTTATGTTCATCAATATTTACTTTATATATTTAGGTCTCCTGTGTTGGGTGCATGAATGCAAGGGTTAAATCCTCGTGTTTGATTGATCTTGTATCATTATGAAATGCCTTTCTTTGTCTCTTATTATAGCTTTTGTTTTAAAGTCTACCCTTGTCTTGGCGATGTGGGCATGAGTATGTTTCCCAAGCTTGGGGTGAACGATGCAGGCAAGACGACTGAGCTTGTGACTGCAGCCCTTCGGGATCTTGGGCCTGACCTCCTCGGGCTTTACAAGGGCCTTGATAGATGCAGCATGTGTGCTCATGGCCTTGGTCTTGTTGGCCTGCATCTTCTTCAGGCCCTTCCCACCAGGGTGGGAAGAGTGGTGTTCACCAGGTTAATGCAAGTTCAGAATGGCACCAGTGCCAAACCCAGGTCCATTCAGCGAGGGCACACTGAGGCCAGCAGCCACCCTCTGGGGCCTGCAGACCTTTGAGGATTTTTTCTTTAAAGATTTTATTTATTTTTAGAGAGAGGGAAGAAAGGGAGAAGGGGAGGGAGAGAAGCATCAGTGTGAGAGAGAAACATTGCTTGGTTGCCTCTCCAACTGAGGACCTGGCCTACAACCCAGGCATGTGCCATGACTGGAATTGAACCAGCAGCCTTTGAGTTTGCAGGCTGATGGCCAACCCACTGAGGCACACCAGTCAGGGCCCTTTGAGGGTTTTTAAGAAAGATTGCAGCACAGTCGGGTTGCCAATGCCAAAATAGCCTCTGTTGGTCCTTGACGTGGGTATGGTGGGGCCTCAGGCAGTCATCAGGGTGGAGGGGTGCAGTTCACCAGGCCAGTACAGATTCACTTCTGGCTGTGTCGGGGGAGGGCTCAGCATAGGGAAGATGGGGCCCTTCAGCTGTGCAGGAGGAGAACTCAACACAGGCAATGGTGGCCGTCCCGCCAGCCCTTATCCTGAAGCCACACAACTCAGTTTCTTCCTGTATATCTCTTGACGCCTCCCAAACCACTGTCCCTCCACAGGAGCCCGGGGCGAGGGCCTGTGAGGGAGTGAGTCTGTGTGTGGGCCCTTTAAGAGGATGCCTGGGTCTCCAGCAACCTTCAGTGTCACCCAGGTGGATGGAATCCCCACTGATTTTCACAGCCAGGTGTTGTGGGGGCTCCTCTTTCCGACACTGGCGAGCAGGGCTGGGGAGGCCACTGTGAGGCTGGGAGCCTTTGCTCCTTGGTGGGGGACCTCGATAGCTAAGATATCCTCCCAAGTCTCAACTGCCACACTTGGGGGTAGGGGCAGCCTGGCTTGAGTCTTCGCCTCTCTTACCAGTCTCGTCGTGGCTTCTTTATATCCTTAGTCACAGGGCTCCTGTTTCGCTAGATTTCACGTGGTTCTCTAGGTTGGTCGTTCTGTGATTTACTTGTAGTTTTGATGTCATCGTGGGAGGAAGAGAGTATGGTGCTCACCGACTCCCCTGTCTTGACCAGAACCTCTAGAATAAGTTGTCTTAGAGAAAGTCTCCTGTCTGTCCTCTTACGTGAATGCCAGTGATGAAGGTTTTAGGATTTCTGAGAAGGGAATGAATTGCACTTTCGTGGTGGAGGATCCGGCTCAGCCCCCAGTTACCCTTTGATGGGGAACTCTCACATTAGCTCATTCTTTCTGGCTGACTGCCCCCCTGTCACCTGAGCCTACAGTAGCCCTGCAAATAGGTAAGGCAGGAGGTTTTGGATGGCACTTATGCCAGAATGAGAACGAAATTCTTCTGACTTTTACTGGGGTGCCCTTCTCTTCTCTCTGGTCATGATGCTTAGAGTTCTTTCAGTTAAAAAACAAGTAGTATGGGAAGTGTGGGCCTCTTAACCAGCAGAACTCTGGGTTTGTGAATTTCATCAGCAGGAACGAGCTGGACAGTGCACACTAGTGCTTGGGACTGGGCAGTGCTGTGGCCAGACTGTGGATGGAGATCTTACTGGGGCCCTGAGAAAACTCACTTTGCTGAGGTAGAAGACTTTTTACCTGTAGTCCAGAGGGTCTGTGGACCCCCAGAAGTTATGAAAATCCTATGTAAATATGCATTTTTTTCCTCTCTGGGATTAGTTTTCATCATATCTGAGAGCTAACACAGGTAGCTGAGTCCCATGTCAGTAGCAGTGAAGGCTACTGAGGTTTTGTGGGACCATCCAAAGAGCACTAGACCAGGAGTTTAGGGGCCTGGGTTCTGATTCTGGTCCCACCAGTGGACTTGCAGGGTTTCCTTGGATGGCTGTGTTCACCTCAGTTTCCGAAGAACTGCAATGCTGGCCATTGTCAATGGTCATCGGTCAGGTGGCCAGTGGTAATGGCCATTCTCAGTTGTAGCTGTAATACACCAGAGAAGCGGAAGTGCGGAGTGAGAGACAGCGGTGAGGGCTAGTGAGACACCATCCCATACAGGCAGCTTATGTGGTATAGAGCTAGCCTTGTTTTTGTCTGTATTTGAGAACTTTGTATTTTGAGAACAAAGGAACCAAAGATGGTTAGAAATTGTTGCCTTAAGACTTTTTGTACATCTTTAATAAGGAAAAGAGTTATGAGTTGATTTAACTAAACCTCTACAGTTCAGATATTAAATGTGTTCTTTTCATAGTCAGCAGATGCTCACCTGTTGACAGCAGAGGAGAGGAGCCAAGCTATACTTGACCTTAAAGCAGCAGGATGGTCGACATTACAAGAGAGAGATGCCATCTACAAAGAGTTCTCCTTCAAAAATTTCAACCAGGTAATCATTATATACTCTTGCTAGTACCATGGTCTGTTTCTGTCACCTTAGGTTGTAACTTTCTGATACTGCTGGTTGTCTGATTCCGTGTGGTTGCAGGATCTAAATCCTCTTCTTTAAGCGGTCAGTCCTTGTGGGCATATGACACCACCCAGATGGGGGAGTGATTCTCACTTAGCTCTGGCGGAAGAGGGTGTTTTGTCATTTGGAAAATCAAATTCTGAAATCGCTTGTGCTTTGATTTGGTGCTGGTTAGGAGATTTAGTTTCCTTTTAAATTTTAAATAACGTGATAAGAGAGTGTGAGTTTATGTTTATCAGAAGGGAGCATGAGTAACAACAGTTGAGAAACACACACCAGCTTGACTGATTTCTCCTAATCTCGGACAATTGTCAAAATTCTCTTCTCCCAAAAAAAAAAAAAAAAAATTCTCTTCTCCCTCTAGTTGTATTTCTGTCTAAATCATCTCCGGAGCTGCACCCTCGTCTCCGATTGGCTCCTCTCCCCCAAGCCCGGAGCCAGCCCTGGAAGCTTTTTAAGATTTTATTTATTTTATTTTTAGAGAGAGGGGAAGGGAGGGAGAAAGAGGGCAAGTGAAACATCAATGTGTGGTTGCCTCTTGCACACCCTCTATTGGGGACCTGGCCTGCAACCCAGGCACGTGCCCCGACTGGGAATCAAACCGGCAACACCTTGGTTCGCAGGCCCGCATTCAGTGCACCGAGCTGCACCAGCCAGGGCATGAAGCTTTTCTTAAAAGCTGGTCTCCAGGTGGAGACTCAGCCTTAACACGGTAACTGCCCCACTGGGGCACCACCCTGTTTAGAGAGTCACCTCCCATGACTCACCTGCAGCTCTTACTCCATCGAGTTTGTATAAGGTGAGTGCTTTCGACTCTTTCACGTCCATTCATTTAGTTTGGTAATCCTCTGGACAGATTTATTGTTTTTATTTACAGTAGGTATCAGCATCTAGAAGGCAGAGACCGCGTTTGCTTGAATAACTCTCTATTGTACCTAACACAGTTCTGCATACAAACAGGCATTTGATAAATGCAGACACTGGTTACAGTGTTTGCTCATTTCTGGAGGGGTGGGTGAGGACCAGATTTCCACCCAGGAAAACTCCGACATGTTTTCCTAGTAAATGCCGTTGGCTCCACCGAGCTGCGTGCCCTGATCAGCTCTCCATCCATCTGGCTGCCAGCCTCCGGCTGCGAGTCTCCAAGTCCCGAGGAAACCTGGACCGAGCTGACTCCCTGTCACTGCTGCCCCCTGTGCTCAGAAGCTCTTGTCAGGGGCTTAGCACTCTGTGGCTGGTGGCAGGGAATCCCATTGGTACAGTAAGTTCGTGCATAAGCTCTAGGTAGCGTTTTCCAAGCTTATTAAAATTCTTACATGTGTACAGCCTGACTTCTTTAAGCCTGGGCTAATTTATTGGGCTTGAACATGTGGCTTAAAGTACTTGGGGAGTGTTGCCTCAGGCTCTGCCCATGAGTCAGCCGTCCAGCCACACTCTGACCTTGTGCCAGGGCGACTTTTGGAAATGGGAGGGAAGGGAGGATGTCCAGGGCAGCATCTCATTAACTAGACTTTTTCTTCTCACTTCATCCAGCTTTTAGGAGGAAGGGGCAGATGACAAGAAAAGCAGCTGATGTCAGGGGATGTGTTCAGAAAACCAACACTGAGTTTATGTCCTAGAGTCGTTTCTCCAGCCTGGCTCCTGTGACTTCTGCGTGCATAGTGGCCTGTCATGGCAGTTGACGTCCTGACAACTGTCACTTCCTACCAGGCAAAGACTACCAGGAACATACCGTTAGTTGAACAAGTTAGGCTCATTGCTTGGTGAAGCAAGGGAGAACACGCACCATGGGAAGCTGTGGGGCATCTCAGGACAGTGGCCGCAGACTTAGTACAGGATTTGGGCTTGTGTTAGTGATTCGGGAGAGTTTAGGGGCTTTGCTGTCAACGTAAGAAACATTCAAACCTGCAGAGAATTTTTGTGAGTTTATTTGAGCCAAACTGACGACAGTTGCTGGGAAGCAAGAACTCAAGCGATTAAGAAAACGCTCTAGAGATTGGCATTTCTTCACCCTGCTCTGTGCATTCCGTCAAAAGAGGGGATGTAGGTGGGTCACGTGAAATCCACCGGGAATGGATTAGGGAGGCGGGAGGAGGCAAAGCAGGGAAACTTCTGGGATTGGATAAAAAGAAAGATGATAGACACATACTTTTTTTGCATTGGTGGGTAAAGGATAGTGAGTAGTTAACAGTCAACAGTTAACTCAGTGACAGTAAGGGGATCTGTGGTCTCTGCTCTGGTGCTCTGTTTCGATATCTGTGCTTTGAGGGGTCCCGAACAAAGAAATTACCTTGACATTCTGAAGGTATGTTATCGTAGATACAAAAAGACAATAGACAGGCTTAATTAAGGTAAAGATGGACTTTTGTCAGGGAAGATTCTACCCTAGGACATAAACTGCTTTTAGTCAATAAGTTTTAATTTCAGACAAGCCTTTGTGCTTCCATTAGGTCTCTGAGTTAGTAAGGCCGCCACACAGGCCTCCCCTGAGCTTGTCAGGCTTAGCACATGGCCCCTTTTTGTCCACAAATGGATGCCATCAGAAACTGGGCAACTCTATACTTCAGCTCTTTTCCCCTTAAATTGGAGAAGTCCTTTTATAAAGAATTTTTTAATTTAAGTATAGTCGATATGCAATATTATCTTAGTTATATTAGGCTCAGGTGTACATATAGTTCAGTATTTTCATACATTTTACCGATAGGGCGAAGAGACTAAAGTGGGAATGAGTAAAAAGCTGTAGTCACTCATTAGCTAGGGGTGGGCGGGTGTCCATGGTTTGTCTGTACTCAGATATCACTACAGGGCGGTGTTATTTTTGTCTTAGTACCTTAGAGTTCCCTGATCTGGGCCCCTCCAACGCAGCCCAGGACTTGATCAGGCAGACGTAGAAGTTGGTGGTGACACGTGGCCCAGTGCCCCACGTGGGACTCCTGCAGCTTTCTCTGAGGGGGTCTGCTGGGTCCCGGTAGCCGCGGGACAGGTGGGTGCGCGCTCCACAGAGTGGCATTGTCTCACGTCGATGTTTACATTCAACACCAAGGCCCCGGTGACAGTCCAGGCCAGCTCCCGGGGGTCAGGGCTGTTTTTCTCAAAATTGGTGTTTAGAGTGGTGACCCTCTGCACTGGCAGATCCTCCCTTATCTTTCACTTAGGATAGAAACTCGGTTTTTTAAAATTATAAAACATTAAAATAGATTGGTAAATAAAAAAGTTTTCCCATTGTAACTACTTTTACCTTTTTTACTATTCTCTTTTCTTCATAGGTCCAGTTGTTTACAATGTGGCAAATGTACATGCAGTTAAATTTTTAAAAATTAGTTTAATTTTTATTGTAAAATAATATTCATGAACTCAACAGATGTTTATTTAAGCATTTTCCCTGTGCCAGGCAATACAAGCTCATGTCCATAGCTCCCACCCCAGGGGGGAAGAGGGACAAGTGAGCAGACGGTGTGGTTTTGGGCAGTGATAGGTTCCATGAAGGAGACTATGTCGGCTTTGCAGTGGAGAGGATGGAGTGGTCTGGCAAGGCCCCTTTGGAAGGGGGGGCAGGGACGGGGGGGCGGCATCTGAGGCCTGAATAATGTGACGGAGCTCAGCATGTGAAGACCCAAGAACGAGCATTCCGGCAAGTCCGGAAGTATGAGATTCCTGAAGCAGGCGTGATCTTGGCGTGACCTCGGAGGAGCCGGGAGGCCGGTGTTCTCGAGTGGACGGGAAGGAGACGGGGGCTGGAGGAGATGGGGCTGCATAGGGAGGGCGAGCACGCTGAAGCCTGTGAGCGTGGTGAGGAGTGTGGATTTTATTCTGTGAAGGAAAGCTGTTGGAGGATTCCCAGCAGAGAAGTGCTGTGATTTGTGTGTGTTCGAAAGAGATCGCTCTGGCTGCTCTGCTAAGAGTAGACGGTTGGAGGGCTGGACTGCGTAGGCTGCCGCTGCAGGAGGCGAGGCGAGAGGTGATGGGAGACTGTGGAGGGGAGAGAATTGCAGGGTTCCCCATGTAGTTTGGAGCTAGAACAATTGTGACTTCCTGTTAGAGCGAACGTGGGGAGGGTCAAGGGTGATCCTCGGGTTTTAGATCAAGCTGTAGGGTGCAGGGTGTTCCCACTGGTGTTCCTTACTGAGCTGGGGAAGATGGCATGGAGGGCAGGGCAGGGGATTGAGAACCCTGTTTTGTACATGTCAGGTTTGAGATACGTATTAGTCACCCAGGTGGCTTTCGGGTCAGCAGGTGGAGAACGCGAGATTGTTGTGCAGGCTGGAGCTGTCAGTCTGAGAGTTGTCGAGGGGACGATCGTGAGAACACAGCCCTGGATCAGCAGGAGAGTGGGCAGGTGGAGGCACGGGGCACGGTATGTCCATTGGAGTAGGAGAGAAGGCAGAGTGGATGCGTGTGGATGGAGTGGGTTGCTGTGTTTGTCCAGGGAAGAAGAGAGAAGTCTCTTCTGACTGCTCCTGTTTTTTCAGTGAGGTCGTTAGTTGAGAACGGGCAGGGGTGAGAGGGAGGAGTGTTGGAGAGCTGGGAAGGCAGGAAAAGGAGCGGGGTAGTCATCTTGGACATGGAGACTATGACAGTGAACTGACGGAGGAAATGTGGCTGTTTGCTGGTGGTTCTCAGTGTCACTGGAGATTTATGGTCAGACATTTAAAGTGAAGGTTTTGAGTGTTTTGTCCAGCTGTGTTCAGCTGCTTGGGCACAGACTTGGAGCAGGTACTGAGCTGGGCTTAAAAAGGGGCTGAACTTTTGCCAAATGAGTGCAATGGAGGAACACAGGGCAAGAGAGATTGAAACGTTGGACCATGGAGTCTAAACTGGTGAGGAGGGAGGGGCAGCTGTGATGTGGAGTGTCATTCCCTGTAATCTTTTTGGAGGGCAATTGGGCAAAGTCTGTCAGCTTTTAAAATGCACATGCCCATTGTCCTAATCTAGGAATTTATCTAGATTTAGTCCTGCATAGGAGCAAAGTGGGCATGTGAGGACGTCCGCTATAGCTCTGGGGGCCTGTAATTTTGTATCGGAGCAGGCATTTTCGTGTGCACGTGCACCCCTGGGGAGACCAGGCCTCCCTCACTGCAGCTCCACCCTGGGCAGGTGGCAGGGGAGGCCCCGGTGCTCCGGGTGCTCGTGGCTCTCCTGGCCGCGCAGCACCCGCTCTGCCTCAGCTCTGGAAACTGGAGGGAGCCGCTGTCAGAGCTGGTCCCCCGCCCTCGAGAGTTCAGCCCATACTAGGTGGTGGTAGCATATATATATATATATTTTTTAATAATGGTAAGTGCTGTATCTGATGGTTATGAGTTTTTTTTTAAAGATTTTATTTATTTATTTTTGAGAGAGGAGAAGGGAGGGAGAAAGAAAGGGAGAAACATCAATGTGTGGTTGCCTCTCACGTGGCCCCCACTGGGGACCTGGCCTGCAACCCAGGCATGTGCCCTGACTGGGAATCGAACCGGGACCCCTTGGTTCCCAGCCTGTGCTCAATCTACTGAGCTACACCAGCCGGGGCTGCATATATATTTTTAAATCTTTGCAGAACATGTTGTGTTTCATTTGTTCAATAGATTATGAACATTTTTCAGTTCTTTAGGAGTCTTTTCATTTTACCTACAATAAATCTGCAGGAGTAAGATTACCCCTGGTTGGGTGTTAGAATATTTAAATGGTTTGCTTATGTAGTGTGTGTGAAATGGTATCACAAGTTTGCTTTGGAATTCATTTCTTTTATTACTGTAGAAAAGGAACCATGCATTTTAGAAACATTTTCAGTGACCCTGGAGAAAAACCTATTGCTCAAAGCTTTGGGTTATTTTAGATTTTACCTGTAAAATACGTATGAACTTTTTTTCTCTTTGAGGTTTTATTCCAGGATATAATTAGTTCCCAATAGTCCACATGCATTTGATAGCTCAGGTGGGGGCATGTACTTGGAGAATATAAATGTGAACGTTCCCCAGGAGTTCTAATTGTGTGGGTGGCCGAAGTGGCCATAGGCTTCGAGGCTGTTCGCCCACTGCCTCTCCTTGGTGGGCCGAGCGGTGGTGACGGGGAGGCTCCGTGGGCAGTCAGCACTGCGGTGCCAGGACGTGAGGCAGGAAGTTCCGTACTGGGAGCGCTTGGACTCGGGGCGGGGTTGGTATTTGTAAAGGAGTTTTGCTTTGTGTGTGTGTGTATGGACATAAGGAGGGAGCGTTTCTGAGTGACATATAAACTTACTCTTAGGTGTTTGGTGACTGCGGGGTGTCTGCATTGAAAGAAGAAAATGTCAGAAGTGTGAGCGTCCCATAAAGACAAATGTTATGCATTGTCATGTGTGGGAACAAGCGGGAAGCTTACCAAATCAGAGGAAACTTTAAGCTAAACAGTTGGTGCATAAGGGGAGGCTTTGGAACCCAGGAAACAGCTACTCCAGGTGCCAGCAGGTGGAGCCCTCTGGGGCAGGAGTCCAGACTGGCCAGGTGGCAATGCCACCTTCCTTGGGAGGCTGGCCCCATTCTTTCGCTCCTGGATGCCGGGCCCGCCGTTGCTCAGCATGGAAATAAGCTTAGTATCAGGAATAGGCGAGAGTGGTGGCAGGGCACTGGCCTGGTTTGGTACTTTTTGGGTGAATGAAGAACTCTGGGTGGAGGGTATGAGTTTCCAGGTGGCAATGTAGAACGCTTGTGATTTGGGAGAAAGGGACTGAGCTTTGTGCAAAAGAACCATGATGCCCTGCCTTCTAGGAGGCTCCTGTCTCTTGTCTGTCCTTTCTCAAGCGGGCCTGCCTGCAGGGCATTCTGTTTTGTTAGATCGAATCATATGAAATGGCTGATATTCGGCCAATTTTGGCCTGCTTTATGTGGTTTAGTCTGATAGCTTTATGTAGCGTCTGTTGCAGAGCGCGGCCCAAGCTTTATCTAGCACGTATCTTCTCCGTCACATTTTGCTTATTGTAACTGCTGCCGTTAAAAGGGTTTTGGAGCCAGAGTGGGGAGGGGCCTTCTGAAGGCCAAGGCCGTGGCGGCGGCGGCGATGGTGGTGGGCTGGTGTGTGCATGTAGCAGCCGTAGCACCGCATGTGAGTTGGGGGTTTGTGAACTGTTTTTCTTCCTGCTGTAGAGCAGTCAAAAGTTGCTGTTGCTGACTGACTTTATGAAAGTGTTTTAGTGAGGAATTTGATAACAGGCTACGGTTAGCACTTTGAAACCCCTAGTGAAGTCAGAGGCTTGATATCAGAAGACAGACAACTGCCGATGGAATCTCCAGTCCCCTGCAGGACGTGGTGGGGGTCTCAACAGCTCTCGTTAGGAACGAATCCGTTCAGGTTTTATTGTGTATTGCTGTGCACCAAAGCTACCAAGCACATCAGAATTATGAATCAGAAATGCAGTAATATAAATGTCACATCTGAGCTCTCTTGAAAGCGGAAACTGACTCTGCCCTGTGAGGGAAGGGGTGTCTCCCTGGGAGGGTGGTCCCCAGGCTTAGGCAGCGCATGGATCAGAAGGTGTCTGTTTTGCTTCGAAAGTATAGGCTGATGTCTGTGTGTTGGGAGCCAGGAAAAGTGAAAACTTGAGTTGTTATCACACACAGTAACTTGCACTTAGCACATGTCCACTATAACCACAGCAACCTAGAAACCTGAGAAAGTGTCCTTGGTTGTCATGTATGGAGACTAGAGACTCTCAGCATTTTAGCAAACTTCGCCTAAGGTGTGAGAAGCCATTAAAAAGGCCTAAGTGGTGTGTTCATGTTGGCGTTCATTTTGGAGTTATTCTAGTGTCCCTGTCTGGCTGGGACCCTAAATCTATGCCAGATCTGCCTGTTGGGTTGCCCAGCACCGGGGGGGGGGCACTCTCCTTGGCATCGCCTGGAAATAGGTTGTACCTAAGTGAAATAAAACAAGGGTGAGAGGTGGGGGCAGGCCCATGCTGATCTTGTCAGGTGGGGGCAGGAACATCAGTGTTGGTGTCCACCTGGGTGGAGAAATTAGAGTCAGAAATGCTGTCGTTGGGGGCCTCGCCTCTGCTGTCTAGGTTATAGAGCGGGTTCAGACCTGCTGTGTATTTGTGAAAACACATGCATTAGCTGGATGAGGGGAAATGTAAAACAGGTGTCAGAGATGCAAATAGGACACCACACGGCAGTGGGGAAATGCTGTGGTCATTACAGCGGCCTTTAATAAAAATGGACTTTTAACTGCATCGTTTTTTCTTAGTCATATAGTAAATCTTCTGTTTACAGAACTTAGCCTGAGTATTTTGTAAAAGTCAAACAGTCAAGAAATATAATTTCCTCAACAGTCTTTGTCTTGCCCTTTTACAGATGGTGTAAAATCGGGTGTGTAAAAAATAGAATGCAGTTTGAGCTGACGTGAAAGGTATTTCAGATTTATGCTTTGCAGATGATATTGGTATGATTAATGCATTCATTGCTTTTTTTATTACTTTTCACAGATAATGCACATGATGCATGGAAAATGTGGGTTTAAATCTTTGCCAGGTTTAGACTGTGAATATCAACAGATGTTATCATATAAGTACTATAATCATTATAAAATAAAAAATTTGTCATGAAATGCATTGACATAAATTTCATTTATGTAAATTGCCTTCATTAGTGTAAAACCTTAGTGTAGCTGTTAGGGTTTGTGAAGCACTTTAGATGAGATTAACTTTGTATAATGTGGTCACAAATGGGTTGCTTTAAATTTAACTGACAAGAAAATAACACTCAAAAGTGAGGAAATTACTGAGGCATTTCTGTTCAGCCTGCGTTGCTGGTACTGCTTAAATAGGCTGGACATGAATTAATAACAATGGACTGCGTGGCTCAATAATTACAGACAATAATTTAAAGGAGACCTTAAATAATAACTTAAAAGTACTTTGGTCTTGTGCTTTTCTGTTCTGTTTCTGGTTTTCTTTGGTGTGCCAGCCCCTTGCCTCAGTGCGGCCACTGTCAAGAGTGTTCAGGTTTGCACAGCAAGTTTTGTCAGTAGAGTTTTGGGGCGTTATGGCCATGATGTAGAAACTTGCATTGGCTATTTTAAAATATCGGATGTTGCCCTGGCTGGGTAGTTGGTTAGAGTGTCGTCCTGATATGCCAGGGGTGTGCGTTTCATCCCAGTCAAGGTGCAAACGAGAATCAGTGAATGAATGCATAAATAAACGGAACAACAAATTGATGTTTCTCTTTCTCTCTCCCTTCCTCTCTGTCTCTAAAAATCAATTAAAAAAATCGGGTATTGGGTCCTGATGGAGTGGCCTTATCAGCTTCCACTCTTCCTAGCGGCAGATGCAGTGCTGCACTTCCGTTTCTGTGGCAGGGTCATGACCAGTTGCCCTCTGTCCTCAGGAGTGATTCAGCGCCCCCGGCCCCAGGGTGGACAGGTGGGCAAGGGTCTTCTTCCCTGTCTCAGGGTGCTCTGTGTCCTGCTCTCTTTTCTATATCCTTTGAAACGAAACAAAGCAGTACATCCTCTCCACTGGTTTGCAGATAAAATACTATCACGTTGCCCTTCCGATCCAGGTTGGAATGGGCCATTCTAACTAATTCACTGAATTTTACAGGACACTGAACCAGACTGAGATCATGGGATTGCTTGAGGTCACCCTCGGTCATGTCACAGTTAGTAGGTGCCAGATTCACATCTCTGGTTCCTACAGCAACATTTTTAGATCCTGCTGTGATGAAAGGTATTTCTGTTTTTTTTCCTAGGAGATATCTTAGTTTCCAAAGGCCACCTGTTGGATTACTCTTCTGTCTTAAACGAGTTTGAGAAAGGGATTATTCACCAGCTAAAACAAAGCTGTACTTGTTTAGGAGTAACCCAGGTATCATTGCTGAGCAGTCAGAAGTCATTTAATTGTATCATTAAAATCAATCCCATCAAAACAGCAAGCACCACTAATGCATCTGTTTGCTTCTGGGCTTTTGGCTGGCAAGGCAGGATTGTGGCCTTCTCCCGTATTGTTCATAAGACTGACTTCTTGTGACCTGTCCTTGTCATTGCAGCCCTGGCTGTGGACAAGTACCAGGCTCCTGGAGGAGAACCAGTCAGGGCTGAGCTGGGAGCCTCGTGATCTCTCCACTGAGAGCTAGCAATCCTAGTTCTGCCAGGATCAGTAGGCAGTGAGATCCTTGAGCTGGCAGCCACCGAGGAGCTAGCACTGCTCTGGGCCCAAGGCGCAGAACAAGGAAGATGCAAAAGGAGGACACGATTCCGTTTCTGCCCAGAAGAGCTCCCAGTTGTTGGGGGTGGCATGTCTGAATTGTACAGGATAGTTGATTTTTAAAATTGCTCTGTTAAGCAGGTGCTAATGTGTGAAGTAGTAATAAGCTGAGGGAGGTGTATTTCCAGGATGGCTGCCTGGAGAAAGGGGAGTTTTGAGTTGGTCCTCGAAGGTCTGGTAAGTTGTTTGTTTGTTTGTTTGTTTAGGAAAAGAGTTTGTTTAAGGGAGAGGTCAGCAGGTGGCATAGGTCACAGGCAGGGAAGAAGCGGGCACATCGGATTGGTAATGTGCTGGGGATGTGAGGCTGCTCAGATTGGGTCACCGACTGGCTGAAGCCTGGCAGCCGGGGTCCCTGTGCTCGCTCTGGGTTTGGTGTTGCCTCGGGTTCAGAGTATCTGAGAGCCAACTCTTGTGTTTCTGTCTTGCCTCCAACCTGCTTGTTTCTCTCAGCAGTACCACTATCCTCTCAAGCACCCAGACCTGAAACTGAGGACTTATCTTGGTCACCAGTCACCAAGAACTGGTCAGTCTTTGTTTAGTGTCTTTCTCCAAGACTGCTTCTGGTCTGGGTGTACCACTTGCCCCAGAATTGCTGTAGGAGTTTCCCACCAGCCTTTTACCTGTAGGTCCTGTCTGCCTCCAGTGGCCTACAAGCTGCTTTGTAGTGACCAAGTTGGTCTCTGCTCAGAAAAATCCCACTTCTTTCTCACTACATCTTGTCAGATACATCTTCTCAGAGGTTTTCAAAGCTGCCCACAACCTGGCCCTAATTCTGCCTCTCATTACTTCCCTGTAAGAAGCCTCTTTACTCTGTGAGAGATTAGAACTGTAAGATGCCTGAGAGGTCACCTAGTCCTTCCCCTCACTGAAGAAGTGGGGAAACCAAGGCTCAAACAGGGGAAGCCCAGAACATTAGTGACCCCCATCTTGGAACTGCACCCCAGACCTCCAGCATCTCAGGTCAGTTCTTTCCACCTTTATGCCAAATGTTCCTCACCTTCCTGTGCTGCATGCCACCTGTCCTGCCCTTGTCTTTCCGCATCCCACTCACTTCTAGAAAGTTTTTCCTGACTCTCACACACTCAACACTAATAAATAATTATTGCACGCTTACTGTATGCTCAGCATTCTGGTAGACACTGGGGTGCAGTGGTGAGCAAAGCAGATATTGCCTCCATTTTCACGTATAGTACAGGAGGGAGAACATAAACAAAGAAAACAATGAATATATAATTGTGTAGTGTGATAAGTGCCATGAAGGAAATTCCTATGGCTAATGTTTAAAGAACACTTATGGGGGAGATCCAAGGTGGTGGCAGAGTTGGTAGAAGCTTCACTTACCTCCTCCCAGGACTGAACTGGAATTACAGCTAAATTATAGAACAGTTATCCTGAATGACCAACTGGCGACTTGCTGAAGAGAAGTCTTATAACCAGGGATTTACAGAAGAAGCCACATCAAGATTGGTAGGAAGGGCAGAGCCACAAAAAGGGCTGGCACCACTCCTATGGGCAGCAGCTGAGGTTCCAGAGTGATATCTCAGCTGTGGGGGGTTCTCCCTGAGCCAGCTCCCCAGCCCAAAGCACCAGAGCCAGCAAGAGGCACCCACATAACATCTGGCTCTGAAAAGCAGTGGGGTTTCTGTTTGCCAGGGAGAGGTGGGAGTCTCCTAGACGCAGGCACCATCTTAAAGGGCCTGGGCTCCTGCGGAGGGAGGGAGGAGAGGACTAGAGTCTTGTGAGGAGAGCCTGCAGTTTGTGGCTCTAGGGAGGGAGCTGAAATTGTATCAGGCATCTTCTCTGAGCCAAATGGTGTGAAACTAGGATCAGTCACAAGAAAAAACAAACTGAAAACCACACAAAGACAAGGAAGGTAAATAACATTACTAAACAATGAATGAGTTAACAATGATATCAAGGAAGAAATCAAAACATACCTTGAACAAATGAAAATGAGAACACAACAATCCAAAAATCTATGGGACACAGCAAAAGTAGTCCTAAGAGGGAAATTTATAGCATTATAGGCATATCTCAAAAGACAAGGAAAATCTCAATCTATCTTTAAACGTGAAGGAACTTGAAAAAAAGGACAACACAGCCTAAAGCAAAATAATAAAGATCAAAGGAAATAATAAAGATCAAAGCAGAAATAAATGAAATAGAGTAAAAAATAAAAAACAATACAAAAGATCAGTGAAACCAAGACCTGGTTATTTGAAAAGATAAATAAAATTGACATTCCTTTAACCAGACTCATCCAAAAAAAAAAAAGAGGACTCAAATAAAATTAGAAATAAAAGAGGAGAAGTAACAACTGACACCAAAAGAAATTCAAAGGATTGTAAGAAAATATGAACAACTATATGCCAACAAATTGAACAATCCAGACAAAATGGATTAATTTCTAGAAACATACAATTGTCCAAAACAATCAGGAAGAACCAAAGAATCTGAATAGACAGATTACAGCTAGTGAAATTGAAGCAGTAATAAAAAAAACTTCCAACAAACAAAAGTCCTGGACTGAATGGCTTTCCAGGTGAATTTTACCAAACATTCAAAGGAGAACTAACACCTAGCCTTCTCAAACTATTACAAAAAATTCAGAAGGACGGAAGGCTCCCAAGCTTATTTTACAAGGCCAGCATTATCCTAATTCCAAAACCAGGTAAAGATAGTACAAAGAAAGAAAATTATAGGCCAATATCCCTGATGAACATAGATGCTAAAATCCTCAACAAAATATTAGGAAACCAGATCCAGCAATACATTAAAAAGATCATACTCTATGTCAAGTGGGATTTATTCGGGGGATGCAAGGTTGGTACAATATCTGCCAATCCATAAGTGTGATACATCTCATAAACAAAGGATGAAAACCATACAGTCATATCAATGAGAAAAAGCATTTGATAAAATTCAGCACCCATTTATGATAAAAACTCTCAGCAAAGTGGAAATAGAGGAAACATATCTCAAAATAATGAAGGTCAATAGAAACCCACAGCCAACATCATACTCAACAGGCATTCCCCTTAAGATCGGAAACCAGACAGGGATGTTTGCTATCACCACTCTTATTCAACCTAGTACTAGAAGTCCTAGCCACAGCAATCAGATAAGAAATAAAAGGCATCCAAATTGGACAGTAAGAAGGAAAATTGTCATTCCTTGCAGATGACATAACTGTACATAAAGAACCCTAAAGATTCCACCAAAAAACTACTGGAACCAATAAATGAATTTAGTAAAGTAGCAGGACATAAGCATCCAGAAATCAGTTGCATTTTTATATACCAATAACGAACTATCAGATAAGTAAGAAATCAGTTCCATTCTGCCTCAAAAAGAATAAAATAACTAGGAATAAATTTAACCAAGGAAGTAAAAGACCTGTACTTGGAAAATTAAAAGACATTGAAGAAATTGAAGAAGATACAAATAAGAGGAAGCACATACCACATTCATGATTAGGAGGAATTAACATAATTAAAATGTCCATACTATGCAAAGCAATCTATAGTTTCAGTACAATTCCTACCAAGATCCCAATGGTTTATTTCACAGAACTAAAACAAATATTCTGAAAATTTATATGGAACCACGAAAGATCCTGAATAGCAATAGCAGTCTTGAGAAGAAAAAAGTTGGAGGAATCATGCTACTTGATACCAAACTATACTATAAAACTATAGTAATCAAAACAGTATGGTACTGGCATAAAAACAGACATTATAGATAAATGGAACAGAACAGAGAGCCCAGAAGAAAACCTACACCTTTATAGTCAATTAAATTTGACAAAAGGGGCAAAAATATATGATAGGGTTAAGACAGTCTGTTCAGTAAATAATGTTGGGCATATTGAATAGGTACATGCAAAAATATGAGACTAGACCACCTTCTTACACCAAACACAAGAATAAACACAAAGTGGATTAAAGACTTAAATGTTAGACGCAAAACCATACAAATCCTAAAAGAAAAACATAGGCAGTAAAATCTCAGACATTTCTCATAGCAATATTTTTCTGATATATCTCCTCAGGCAAAGGAAACTAAAGAAAAAATAAATGGGACTACATCAAACTAAAAAGTTTTTGCACAGCGAAGGAAATGATCAACAAAATGAAAAGACATCCCACTGAATGGGAGAATATCCAAAATTTATAAAGAACATGATACTCAACACCAAAAAACCCCAAACAATCCAATTCAAAAATGGGCAAAAGACCTAAGTAGACACTTCTCCAAAGAGAACATACAGATGTCCAAGAGACATATGAAAAGCTGCTCAGCATCACTAATCATCAAAGAAATGCAAATTAAAACCACAATGAGATATCACCTCACACTGGTCAGCATGGTTATTATCAATAAATCAGCAAACAAGTGCTGGCCAGGATGTGGAGAAAAGGGAACCCTGGTGCACTGCTGGTGGGAATGTGGACTGGTGCAGCCACTGTGGAAAGCAGTATGGCGATACTTCAAAAAATTAAAAATGGATCTGGCTTTTGACCCAGTGATCCCACTTCTGGGAGTAAGAAACATGAAACACTAACTCAAAAGAACACAATACATTCCTGTTTTCACTGCAGCATTATTTACAGTAGCCAAGATTTGGAAGCAGCCCAAGTGCCCATCAATAGATTAGTGGATAAAAAAACGATGGTACATTTACACAGTGGAATACTACTCAGCGATAAGAATGAAGGAAATCTTACCCTTTGCTACAGCGTGGATGGAACTGGTAAGCATTATTCAAAGTGAAATAAGCCAGTCAGAGAAATACAAATACCATATGATTTCACTCATATGTGGACTCTAATGAACAAACTGAACTAACAAGCCAAACAGTGACAGACTCATAGATAGGAGACTGGACTGGGGGCAGTAAACATACAACACTTATGGGCCAGACTATTGCAAGGAGTTTACATGTATTTATTCACTTAATCCTCCCAAAATCCTGTGAAGGAGATATTTTCCTCAGTATACAGATGAGGAAACTGAGTTTTAGATTTAGTGGCTTGCCCAAGGCCCCCTGCTAGTAAGCAGGGGAGCTGGGAATTGACCCCAGGCAATTCCTACTCTTTGCCAGCGTGAGTGCCGCCTCTCCGACAGGAGAGTGTTGTGAGGTGGATGCGGGGAAGCCCTCACTCAGTGTGAGGAGAGTGGTCGGGAAGGCCTAAGGAAGCAGTAAACTGGTGCGTTTTTTCTTTTTGCTCATTGAGGCATTTTATTTGTGTGTAGGTATTGCATCCTAGGAAAAGAATCCCAGGGTTTTCTGTCCTGTGTGTTTTTGCCTTGTTTCTTCCTGGTCTATGATGCCAGCTGAGGTTGACAGGACATGGGTGGGAGCAGATTATTCTGCATTTTTCTAGATCTTTGAGTTGCATGTCAAATCTGGAACTGTTCACTCCACACTGGTTTAACCTGCCCGTGAGGTTCACAGCAGTTTTCCCAGCTCTGTGATCATCAGTGATTTCAGATTTGCCAGTGTAACCACGCTTCATCATCACAGTTGGAAACTGGACAGTGACTTTGGAACATGGTCTGCTAGGAACCTGGCATTTGCCTCTCCTTTTGGCATTGTCGATGCTCTTGAAAGCATCAGCCAGGACATTCACGTGCACTGTCACGAAGGCACGGGGGGATGGGGGGAAGAGCATGCAATGATGTGGAAGGACTGTTGCCAGACTTTCAACAGAACAATCCCTCCAAAATAGACTGCCTAGTGGAAGGAGGAGGGTGAACGGCTGATGCATTTTCTTAAAGAGACCAGTCAGAGGACTCAGGAGGAGTGGAGGGGTAGGGGGTAAGAGTCACAGCAGAGAATAGTAAGGAGCCTGTTGCATCCGTCCAGGTGAGGTGCCATCACTATGAGATTGTAGACTGGTGCAGTGCCAGAAGGGAAGCAAAGAGGTGTACAGGTTGGAGCTATATTTTGGGGTTTAAATGAGCAGGAACCAGAGGAACCATAGAAAATGCAAATATTAGGAGAAAACCCAAGTTTCTCTAGGGATGAGTGGTGATGGGTTATGAGGAAGGAGAGGGGTTTTAAAAGAATGACTCCTGGATTTAGGACCTGGAGGAACTGGGTGACTGGAAGTGACATTTACTGAACCAGAGAATTGTAGGGGAGGGGCAGGATGGGGTGCAAGGATCAAGATTTCTGGTCTGGACATTGCTAAGTGTGATTTGCTGTGAGACATCTGAATGTGAACTCCAGAAGGTAGCTTCATGTCTGAGTTAGGAGCTCAGAGTAGAGATCTGGGTTGTAGTTAACTGGGGAGTCAGAGGTGTGTATGGAAGAAAGCCAAGACAATAGATGCTGTCACTCAGGCACAGCTTGTCGTGTGGGAAGAGGAGGGCTCAGGCCTCAGTGCACTCAGGGGTTGGGCAGAAAAGGAGTGACTGGCAGAAGACGGAAAAAATGCTGTTAGTGACATGGGGAGAAAATCAGGCCAGTGTAATATCACAGCATTCAAAAGAAGATGCTGTTTTAAAAAGAAGGGAGGAATCGGTTCTGCTGAGACTTCAAGTAAGATGAGTACCGAAAGATGACCGCTGGATTAAGCAGCACGCAGGTCATCGGGGACCATAGCAGGGATGGCTGGGGGGTGGGGCGCAGGCCAGCCTGGAGAGGAAGTGGGGCTCATGTGCCGTCAACAGGTCCTTATAGCACAGACATTAGTATGTTGTCTCTTTTTCCCATTTAGAATTCAGCCTGTGGATTATCTTGTTTGTGATGTTCTTCCAGCCTTGTTTTGATAACGATCCTGTGAACATTAGGACTAGAAGGGATGAAGCAGCGGAGGTCTAGGGACGAAGTGGTTTGCTTAAGTTGACAATGAACCAGTGGCAGAATCGGGATGTCACTAAGTGCAGCTTCGATCATGCAGTAGAGAAATGTAACTACTCACCTGCATTTCTCTCCAGTGAGGGTAGAAGCTCCTTGAGGGCAGAGACTTGGGTTGTGCTCGTGTGCATCTCCTGTACCCAGCCCAGTGTTACCTAGATGCATTTTTAGTACACAGTCCCTTGATTGTGTTCACGGTAGGAGGTCCTAGTCAGTGTCCTTAGTTAGTCCCAGGGGGGACAGTGTTTTTCGTTTTTTTGTCTTCTACAGGTAACTACCTAAAACCCTTTCTCATCAGGGGACTTTTCCTCACCCTCATTTCCTTACTCCTAGACGCAGATGGTTCCTGATGGTGACCAGTTTACTTGGCCGCTAAGTTGCCGTGTGCGATAGGATGATCTGCAGTGCAACAGCGCGCTTCCCAGAAGAGCAGCAGTGGCCGTCCCTTTGTTCTGCAGGCAGATTTGAAGTATCAGAGAAAGGAGCCACTTTCATCAGGAAATTGCCTCCGATAATGAGAGCCTGAGCTTGACACTTGGCACTTTGGCTGAACAGCTTCAGCTTCCCACAGCCAGTCTCTTGTGAATTTTGGTGCCCCGAGGGCCCATGGCAGACTCTCCCAGGACTCCCTAGTCTCACCCTGGGAGACAGCCACAGGCCTGTTCGATTAGGCACTCACTTGTTTCCAGACAATTCTGTTCACCTTGGCTCCTGTGTTTCCCTCCCTTTCCTTTTCTGTGACCACAGCCCAGCACTCTTGGCTGATTTTTTTTTTTTTAATCACAACTTGGTGCATTTTAGCTAGAAAAGTTTAACTATTTATTGGATACATTTTTTGGAATTATTTTTGGAAATTTTGACATAAATATGTTGCTTTAAGGCCATTCTGTGTACAGGTAACTCTTAATGTTGCATCATTTACCTGAAGTGCAGCCAAATCTGCTTTCTTTGTGACAGCCTGGAGAGTCACAAAGTATTTTTTGAACTAATGGCAAGTGTCTCTGATGCGTTAGTAGCTCTTTGTTAGGTGACCTATGAAATGACAGAAGCCTTGCAAGGTCAGGGTTAGTAACCCCACTTTGCTAATGGGACGTTAAAAGCCTGCTTGAACTGAGAGGAAGCAGGCAGTGGCCATCCTTCCTGCCCCAGCCCACAGCTCTTCTCCTCTGACCCAACTCTGTGTCTTGAAGGGTTGCGGGAGGCTTCAGGACGTGAATTGCAGTTGTTTTGGAATGTCCTAAACCTTTGAATGAACATCTCTGTTCGTGGATTTTGAACTCTGTGTTCAGAATTGAGTCTGTTTCTTTGTTCTGTTTAGGAAAAAGTGTTGATTTTGGAGGTCCTAAAGGGGACTATGTGTTCTTTGCATACTTCGAAGGAAAGGGTAGCCAGCTGCTGATAGGATTTTGACTTGTAAATTGCTGCATGGTTCCTTCCCCATGCCCTGCCTTGAAAGCATTCGTTTCTAATACTTGGATGATCAGTTATTTGTCCTAAGTTGATTACAGATTGGAGTTCAACTTCTATCTAGAGTGGAAAGTCACTTCCAGATTGGAATGCATAGAGCAGCTGAAAACTTCACTCTGCAAGTCAGAACTCTGTAGAGAGAACGTAAACTTGTCATGTACTGAGAGACCCCAGCTTTCCAAGCTACTGAGCGTACGGCTGCGGGTACAGATGTGTGGAAGAGAGGGCCGCTGTGGTTCCGGGTGTCTGAAAGTATGATTCTGTTATGTGAGCCTGAGAGTGAGTCTCTCCGTCTTCCTATTTGTTGAAAACTGCAAGCGTTACATCGAAGGGTTCAATGTTTATGGATTGCTCATACACTCCAGAGATCAGGCCAGCCTCTCAATCTCACAGGGATGGTATCACCGTGTTACATTTATGTGGTATGTTTAGCTTGTTAATAAATAGAACACTTTTTGTTTTTTTTTTTCCTGATCGCATAGTATGTTTTATGGTATGGAAAACAGAAAAGTGCAAAGAAGAAAAATACAGTACCTGTAATTCTTCTGTTCGCTTAAAAAACAGCACGTGTAAATATGTGTTTTGTGACTATTTGTGTATATATGTATATAATATATAAAGTATGGCGAACATTTTTCCTTGTCAGTAAAATATGTTGCTTGATGATTTTTAATGGTGGGATATATACAGTATCCCATTGAAGGGAAAGACCATATTTAATTTAGCCAATACCTTTCTACAGTAACTGACCATCTTCACAGACCGGGCTTTAGGAGCCCACTTTTTCTAAATGCTCTGTGTAAATGCTGTTGATCAGAGAGGGAGTCACACCAGGTTCTTGCTAAGAACACTCAGGGTCCTGATGCCTATTGAGACTGTGCATAGATCCCATTTACTCGTTTAAAAACAATTAAATAGAAATCATTGCCTAGATTGAATCGATCTGCTGAAGCTAAAAAAAAAAATTCAAGCCCTTCCAGTTCCTTGAGAAGGTCAAAAGAAAGATGTTAACATTGTAGGGCCTTGCAGCTGCTGTTCTCACAGCTTAGTGGAGTGATGTAGGGAATATTTTCATAGAAATGTTTCTCTATTTTAGAGATTTTTATTTTTCAGATAAAGAAGGTTGGTTTATTCAGGAGGAGTTATTTCATAGGAAATTAAATCTCTGCAAATCCTCTGTCACATTTCCTCACCTGCCAGTTCTCTGGCCAGTGATGGCTTATACACAGTTCAGGAAGGGTTTCTTAAAAGGAGACACTTCTGGGTTTTATACAGAGTTATCTTTTTATTTTTGATTGGGTAGGTAAGAGAAACTTATATTTTTCCTTTGCATTTGTCTCTGGGTGATATTGCTGGTTCTCAAACTCAGAATGGTAGTTGCTTGTATGATTCTTTACAATTTCACCCTGTGAGAATGTTTTCTTGGGTGTGATGAATGACTCCAAAGAACTTCAAAACGTAAGCAGTGATGCTGGCCAGGCGCTGGAGAGTGGCTGCTGCTTAGAGATCGGTAATTGTTCCATCTTGGTTTGGTGTGCCTGGCGGTGTCTCATCATGTCGTGTGCTTGGGGAACCATGAAATAATTTTCTTTTCAAGTCTTAGTGCATCATTTTTTCCAACCTTGATCAAAGGTCGGAAAACTAGTATTATGTACGTAGCCAGGGTATTCGTAACTGTCTTACATGCTTAATCTTTTGGATATTTGGTTGAAATATATCTACGCCTCTTAAATATTGAAAACATAATATTCTTTAATCTACAACTGCAGAGTTAAAATGAATTTCATGTGAAATATTTAGTCGTGGACCACATCGTCAGCTCTCTCTGTGCCACAGTGGTCTTGTTTTTCTCCCCTTCCATTGTCTGATAGTGAGGTCATTTTCAGTCCTCTGAGAAATTCTATTCCCAGCCAGATGCAGCTCATATATTAAAAGTAGCACCTGTGGCTAATATCACAGCAGCTTACCATAAATTTACATGGTAACTAGGATTATATCTGTCAAGACGGTTAAAAAACATCTAGATTTAATTTGATTTCCAGTATTGTAGAAGCTCTCCAACATTTTGCTTCATAACTATATTTTAAAAGTTAAAAATCACTCCATTGTTAAGTTTTATAGCACTCCCAGTGCCCATTAAGTTGATTTGTTCAATGGAGGTCAGAGTAAGGCAACTTGGTTACATTAAGATCGGAAACCAACCCATTTGTGACAAATTTAGTCCTTTCGTGTGAATCTTCTCAACGTCTCTGCGCTGATTGGATTCAGGTGTAGCTTATGTCAGTAGCATTTAACCTCAAAAGAATGAGCAGTGTGATTGGGTTGTTGTAAATTATGGAGCGTTTTGCCTTTGCTGGTTTAAACGTGACTGTTGACTGCCGCCCGAGCTTGATTGCTCCACCGCATCTGCTGTGAACCTTAGGTGGGTCGGAAGACCTCCTGGACAATCGGGTGTGTGTCCTCATCCCTTCCCCCCGCTACGTGACCCTTTCTAAACTGCTTGACTCCCCATTATCCTTTGAGTTGTCTTCCACATGTTATGATTTGCACACCTGCAGTTATAAAATTATTTTGGGGTGTCATTATATCATGTTGGTCACCGATTTTCCAGCATTTATGAATACAATAATGATTTGCCGTAAATCAAGATAATTTACAAGTTACAGGGAATCTGTTCCTGCAAGTAAGAATTGAATGATTGATTTCTTTGGTGTCCTCCCATCTGAACATCGGTCCTTAAAATGATACCGTTACAATTTTTCTTTGTATTTGTGAAAAGTAACTCACAGTCCAGAACTGAATTAAAGTATAAGTTCAACCCTCAGGACACTTAGTATTTTAAGGCATGTGAACAAAAATAAACCAATTAAGAAGTAAGCAACATCTTTTTCTTAATCAGTGGCAACTGCCTTAGCAATGGTCTCGCTCCTGAGAGACTCAGTGTGTGTTGGCTGAGGGTAGGGCACCACGCAGGGCCTTCGCGCAGGGCCTGTGTCCCTGAGTGGGCCTGTCTGCTTGACGTTGGGGCTCAGTGTGGCCGTTGTTCTGGAGGTAAGTTTATCATCTTCTCTGAGCCCGGGGCTCACCAAGGAAGTAGAACGGTAGCCAAGAATTACGGTGCAGAAAGGGTTGTGGTGACAGAAAAAACGATTAGGAGCGAGGCCAGAATTATAGTTATATATATTTAGTGTGTTACCAGGTGTAATTAATCACTTAAAGGTATAAGGAAATACCCATTAATGACCAATTTGGAGGCTTGTAAAAGATCTTTTTGGGTGAATTATGACATCTCTTTTGTGTTTGTGTCCCTAGGGTCAGGTCAGCTCCTAGGGGAACTTCGGTGCCCTCCCGTGCATCGCTGCAGTGTCTGCTCTGGGGGGAGGGCTGAAAGTGCGTGCCCAGCACCCGTCTGTCACGCAGCCTTTCGGATCACGCCCTCCTCTGCCTCCCTTACTTCTTAACTCGTCTCCACGGTTGACCTTTCTGCCCTCCCCCACCACCCTGTAAGCTCCTTGAGGGGCAGGAACTGTGCCCCAGGGCCTGGAGCCCAGGAAGGGCAGCAGATTGGTAAATGTGGTAAATGTATCCCACATCTTCAGGCACAGACTGTTAGGAAGATTCTGAATCTTTCAGATAACGTTAAAGGTTTCAGATCTTGTATGGAGAGCAGAAACATACGAAGTTGGTAACTTGTTTTGCTGACCAGATTCTTCTTCTCAGTCTTCCGTTCCAGCTGGTGGCACATGTGATTCTGTTTCCAAAGGAGTCAGTTGGCATTGTGAAGGGAACAGGAGCCGCAAGTGTGCTGGCGATGCGGCTCCCCTTGCCATGTAGCTGCCTTCAGGCTCCCTGGGGTCAGCCCCCCGCAGGGGTCAGCCTCCGCGGGGATCAGCCTCCGCAGAGGTCAGCCTCCACGGGGATCAGCCTCCGCAGGGGTTAGCCTCCACAGGGGTCAGCCTCCGCGGGGGTCAGCCTCCACGGGAGTCAGCCTCTGCAGAGGTCAGCCTCCGCGGGGGTCAGCCTCCGCAGGGCCCAGGAGCAGCGTCTCTCAGTGGTCCAAGACACAACCTTAGGAGGCTGATTTTGAGAACAGAAATAAACTTATTAGAAGACCTGCTCACTTTCAGAGAAGTATTATTTCTACTCAATTCAGAAATGAGTTAACCCTAAAATGATCATTGACTGGAAGTACCTAGTGCCAGCTTTTATCACTCATTAATGCCGTACTACCTTAAGTGGTTTATATGTAAGAGAAGTGGCTAATTGAAAGCCACGTGGACCAATTTTTTAGTACTAAGTATGTGTAAAGTATTTTTTCATGCATGTGCTTATAAGATCATATTTAGCTTGGTTCTTTCATAAGCAACATCTCATTGAAAAATGGAAACTGGTATTAACTGCATTTTTGTTTGAAATTTTGTGTTAAGCCATGTAACGTAGCATTGCGTAATTGGTTTTTCATATGATAGGATATGAGTGAAGTATCTATTCTAATGAATTCTTCATTTGGCAAATTTTGGCTGTTACAGTTGCTGTTTGTGAACAGTTATATTAATTGTACATGAAAAATTTTTCATTCATTACATCAACACAAATTTATTTTTTTAAGTACACACAACTTTTTCTTCACTAAATTATTAAAGCTAAGAAACTGTTACAGTGAGTCCATGCTATAACTCTAAGACTGTAATATTCTGACTGTAATTAAGAATGGGTTCTGCTGGTGAATGTTGGGGAGAGGCAGAGAAGAAAGTTAGAATCCACCGCCTATTTACAAATTAACCATTACCTGCCAAAAGCACATCAGACCCACACAGCGGACATCCGCTAATCCAGCGGTTAGCCGTTCCGGGCTCTAATGCACACTGTTTTACACGTTAACCGTTTTGAAGTTCCAGCCGAAGCTGACCTTTCACATGTGCTCCGTTCACAGTAGGACTCTCCACTCACTGCTTCCTGTCAGGGTGGATTATGGTGACACAGCCCAGGGCTCACTTTGGCTGCAATTAAGTTTTTGATCAGAATTATTTCGTTCACAAACAATCACATTTGTTAAAATGTTACATCTGCCCTGAAAGCCACTGGCAGCCTCTCAGTTTATCAGTGTGACGGGAGTGTAATTCTTCATTTGTTTTTCATAAAATGGCAAACCATCTTATATATGTTCTTTAATTTTTTCTTTTGCTGGTTTCTGCCTTTCATTTCATTGGGTTTGGAAGGAAACTATGTCTCAATATTAGTACGAATCTGCTTGTAGACTTTGGGAATTTGAATGGAATGGTTTTTGGTGCGGAACAAAATTATCCAGTTAAGCCAAGACTCAAGTATTATTTCCAAAAGTTGTTAGTGGTGGTTTTGTTTCTCACACGAGGAAACGTTTTAGCTTTGTGAGTGTGGGGGTTCGAGGTTTTGGTCTTTGGTCTGTAGCTCCTGCAGTGCCCACGCCCATGATGTCGCTGTCTCAGTTTTTATCATGACGCACGTCTCAGGATCCGTCACCATTGCCACCGGCTTTGGGCACTGGCGCTGAAACCGGCAGGAGCTTTGTTAGCCTTGGTTCTTTGACAAGCTTTTAAAAGTCGTTTTCTCACTAAGAAATGGCAGCCGAGATACACCAAATAGCTTTTTGGCTAACCATCCATTTTGTCTGTAACATGGTGTGGGGGTCCGTGGAACTTTTGTAACTGATTTTCGTTATCTGTCCAGCGTTGCCATCCTTTTGCGGACCCTCCCACTTTGGAGAAGAGGAGACTGTGACGTGGTGTGTTGGGTGGGGTATGTTGGGCGCAAGGATTAGAGTCTGACTTAGAATGGAAATTAACCTTTGACTTGATTTTGTGTGAGGGCAGAGGCTGAGGTAGTGCTGGGCCGGGGGAAGGACACAGGAAGTTGTGAAGTTAGGGATGCCTGAACGCTGCCTGAATTCAAGCATTAAGTGTAGAAATTTTAATTGCTTTTTAAATATACAGATTAAGTTTTAATTAACATAACTTAATTTATTTATATTTAACCTATACGTATATATTAATATATTTATATTTTATATATTTAATTTAATAACCACCTTTTAAAAAATTGCGTTAAAACCCAAACCATTTCCCATTTATTTTGTTGTAAGCAAAGTCATTTATAATTAACTCACGGAATTACAAGTGGCAAAAGAAAGGTGCCACACCAAAAACATCTCTTTATTTAGCCATAATTTTATTTTATTTTTTTCCTAAAGATTTTATTTATTTATTTCTTTAGACAGAAGGGAAGGGAGGGAGAAAGAGAGGGAGAGAAACATCAGTGCATGGTTGCCTCTCACATGGCTCCCACCGGGGACATGGCCTGCAACCCAGGCATGTGCCCTGACTGGGAATTGAACTGGTGACCCTTTGGTTCACAGCCGCACTCAATCCACTGAGCTACACCAGCCAGGACTATTTAGCCATAATTTTAAAAACTTTTAAAATAAAGTAGGGCTTATCTATACTTTTAAAATCCAGAGGCTTTACTTAAATGAATAGTATAAATACTGGCTATATTAATTTACCCTTTATTTGTCAGATTCTATTGTCAGATTCATGAGCAGATTTTTCATAAATCCATTACTGTAACTGTGTTTTTAGTTTTGAAAATATCATATTTTGAATATACCTGATTATCTTTACCATTTAAAGGTAGTACATTTAAAGAAAATAACCGAATAGTATTGAATTTTGAGAGGAAACACCAACCTGGAACCTTCTCAAGGTAGGCACATGGGAGTTTCCTTCAGCTGTCACAGTTCGGGACCACCCTGCCTTGTTATGGAAAGTGGCGCACACACAGCAGGTGGCTGCACAGAATGTGTACCTTTTTTACAAGTGTGTGTGAATGTAGTTGTTGATTTTCTCACATTCAGATTTTACTGTGTCTGTTGGTTTTTGAGATTTTGAAATCTTTAGAACTTTGTATCTGTAACCTGTGATGCCCATGTCGTGTGCATGGGGCTCTGCTGGGTGGGGGGAGTCTCCTTCATCACCGACAGGTCTCACTGCAACCGCGGCAGCCAGGACACAGCGCCTCAGCGCCCCGGTCCGTGTAGCGCATCGGAGGCCACTGACGTCCCGTGCAGCACCCACTGCGCGTGTGCACGGTCTCCAGGCTTACACCGCCAGTGCATCTAAGGGAGGCAACAGGTGAAACGTGTACGAAGGGTCAGAAGTGCTCTTTCTGAACGGCTGAGACAGACGCTCTTACAATATGTGAAACTGAAAGATCATTCGGTCACTTCACTGCCGTAAAGTTTTGGCAGAGCTTGTAAAAACACTTCTGAGGTACAAGTAGGTCATTTAGGTCAGAGAGAGAACTCTAGATTCTCCCCTTATTACCAGGAAAATCAAAACCCTCACTTCTAACGACAGTCTGATTGCTGGTTTAGGGAGACCCAGTCTGTGCTCTGTGAATAATCTTTAAAAAAAAATCACCAGGGTATGCAGCACTTACCTCTTTGTGCTGGTCACGTCGCACAGTGGGAGGGGTCCTGCTGTCACGGAGGAAGCCGAGGCTGAGAGAGGAGTCACTAGGCAGGGTAGGGGCGCTAGGCCTGTACCCCAAGTACACTCTCCCTTCTGGGACTTTCTGTGTCACGGGACTATTCAGCACTCTTGTATAACATTCTGCGTGAGCCCAGAGAGATTTAATGTTAAGGCAGAATGTTTTTTGTACAGAAAATTTAGATGAAAAAATCATTAAGGCCTGCTTTTCAGAGCCTTAGGGATTTGGGCCAGGCAACTGCTGCAGCCCCTGCCGGTGCCAGTTCTGTTGGTCTCAGGAAGCTGGGCTGTCTGCATTATGCATTTCTTTCAAAAACGCCTCAATTTATTTCTGACCTCATGCCCACTCCCTGTATTCACAGCTCAGCGTATTTTTTGTTTTATTTTGACCCTAGATTTGCAACAGTCATAATTCTCAAGGTTGCAATGAAGAATACGTCTCAGAATGCCAGGGAGTACATGGCCCCCAAGTTTGCACTGGGTGTCCCAGGAAGAGATTAGGCAGGCTAAGAGGGTAGTGGGGACTTTGACCTCATTGCGAAACGCTAACAATATCACAGTTTGGAAGAGTTAGGATGGAGATCGTTTCAAAGCAGTCAGTTGTCTTTTGGCACTGCTGCTGGGGAACGCTTCCAGGACCCCTCACGGGTACCAGACTCCATGGGGCTCCTTAGATAAAATGGCCTGTGAGCTGGACGCGAGGTGAGCAGCGCTCAAGTGAGTCCCAGGGAAAGACCGAGTGTCTGTGGAGTGGCAGAGGGCTGCAGCAAGACGTGCCTGCACCTCGCTCCTGTGGGCTCAGGGTGGTGCTTGGGGAGTGGCAAACCCCGATTTTGCCTTTTGGGGCTTTGTGGGATTTGTTTTGTTTTGTTTTTGATCCATAGTTCGTTGACTCTGGATGTAGAACGCATGAGTATGGAGGGCTGACTGTGCTCTGTTGTCTAAGCACTAAAGACAGAAATACATGAAGCTCTTTTTCAAAAAAAAAATACTGACTTTATTGGGGCGACACTGTTTAATAAGATTATGTGGGTTTCAAGCGTACAGTTTCTGTGATACATCTTCTGTGTGTTGCATCGTGTGTTCACTACCCAAAGTTAAGTCTCCTTCTGTTACCATAGATTTGACCCTTTACCCTCCTCGTACTGCTCTCTCTCTCCTTTCCTCTGGTAAGCACCACGCGGTTTTTGTTCGTTTGTTGCTTTCTGTTTTCTATCCCGCACGTGAGTAAAATCACATGGTTCTTGCCTTTTTCTGTCTGACATATGTTGTTTAACATGATAGGCTCACGATCCGTCTGTGTTGTTGCAAATAGCAGTATTTTATCTTACGGCTGAGTGGGCGTCCATTTTGTGTCTGTACCGCGTCTTCTTTATCCAGTCTTCTGTCTGCCAACACTTCGGTTGTTTCCATGTCGCGGCACCTTGAATAATGCTGTAGTGAGCATGGGGGACATGTATCTTTATGAATAAATGTTTTCAAAGTTTTCAGGTAGGTACCCAGCAGAGGGATTCCTAGGTCATAAGGTAGCTCTATTAATATTTTGAGGACCCTCCCTACTGTTTCCTGCAGTGGCTGTACCAGTTTACGTTCCCATCAGCAGCGAATGAGGGTTCCTTTCACATGTAGCTAGTTCATCCTGACTCCTCGACATGTCCTCACTGCCGCTCATTGGTACAAATAGAGGAGCTGAGTGTGGGAGCTGGGTGGCAGGCTCACAGTCACACGTGTGGCTGGAAGTGTTTGAGGATAAGAACTTGGATGTCAGAGAAACCTACTTGGGGGGTCTTTCCCCAGGACACACTGCCTGCAGGCGGGAGACTTTGATGACAGTGTCCCTGTTGTTTCAAGTGTGCTGGGTGGGGGTCCTACCAGGTTTCATTGTTAGGGTTTCGTCACAGCAGATTGTTAATACCTAGACTAATTGGTTGCTTTAGTAGGTTCTGAGCTAAAGAGGGTTTTATCATATTATCAGATGTTTTCACTGGACATTAAAAAAAGATTAAAAAAACTTCTCATTTATTCCATAAACCCCCAATTAAACAGTTGCTCTTCCAATTTTGCCCCCGAAACTCTGCAATGTATATTGGTAGAGAATTAAAAGAATCTTTATGTTCAGAAGACCTGGCTTAAAAGATATATTTGGTATACATGTCTCTCTACTACATGGTTGAACTATTTACATGAAATAATTTCTTTTTTTTTAAAATTACTTTATTGTTGTTCAATTACAGTTATTTGCATCCTCTCCCTCCCCTCCCCCCTCCCCCAGCCCCCACCGCCCCCCCCAGCCTACATGAAATAATTTCTAAAAGAGAAAATTACCCATTCTTTGTGAGATTGTGCAGCTATTAAAAAATAAGTAAAGAGGACCAGGAGCCACATGGAAAATGAGTAGGAGGTTTCCATGTTCAAAGAAGGCTCGGGATACACAATAAATAAATATTATCATGACAGTTGTGGGAAAAGTACACGAGGAAAAAATAAAAACAAAAAATATATAATAGCTTTTTCTAAGCCCCTATAATGCTTTATTTTTTCTTGCAATCAAATTATTTAAATTAAAATGACAGGAGACTTATTTTTGCTATAATTAGCATTGAGGTAAAAGAAATAAGTGAAAAAAAGTATATTCTGATGTCAGGGATTTGTCCCAAATGCACACAGGGGGACTTTGGAGTTGGACACACTTGTGTTGGAATCCTAGCCTCACTTTTCACGCGGGTGTGACTCTGGGCACGTGACTCGTCCCGGCAGAGCCTCAGCCCTCTGGAGCACAGGCACGGCAGCCCGTTCGCACGGCGGGTGAGGCCTGCCCTGGACTTGTTGCTTCACAAATGCCCGTCGTCGTGTTTTCCCCTTTCCTTCTTCGTCCGCAGGACTGAACAGTGAGGATCAGCGGTATCTCAGGCCTTGAGAGACACTGAGATCCATAGTCGGGAAGAATCGGTTATGTTCAGAAGGTGCTACCCGATCAGAAGAGTCTACCCAGGTGTTTCTGTGTTATCGATAAAACAACTTACGATTGATGCTGAAATAATCAGAAAATAATCAGAGATATCCTTGTGTCTGCCAGATGCTGCTGCAACTATTATTACCTGATATTCCTTTTTCTTGAACGTTACCGTGTGTTAGGGCACTTTGCCGTGCAGTTGGTACACGTCACCTCCTTGTGCCCAGATGGGAGTCTCAGCCCAGCCAAGTCATGTATAAGGCTCGTTCAACATCTGGGTTTAGAGCCCAGGTTTGAGAGGCGTACGCTGGATAGCCTTTCTGTCTCACGGCGCTGCTTCTGATACAATAGATGTGTTTTTAAAGTGTTCATGTCCTCAGCGCCATTTATTGAATAAACTATCTTTAGTCTGTTGTATGTGCTTGTTTCTTCTGTCAAATATTAATTGACTCTAAAGGTGTGGATTTATTTCTGGGCTTTCTGTTCTGTTCCATTGCTCTGTGTGTCTGTTTTTATGCCAATACCACACTGTTTTGATTACTATGACCTTGTAGTATAGTTTCATATTAGGTACCATGATTCCTCCAACTTTCTTCTTCTTCCTCAAGATTGCTGTTTGCTATTTGGAGTCTTTTGTGGTTCCATATACATTTTTGAAATATTTGGTCTAGTTCTGTGAAATATGTAATTGGTATCTTGAAAGGAATTGAGTTGAAACTATAGATTGCTTTGGGTAGTATGGGAAAATTGGACAGATATGTGCAGAACAGTGAAACTAGACCATCTTCTTATACCACACATAATAATAAATTAAAAAATGGATTAAAGTCTTTAAACTTAGACCTAAAACCATAGAAATCCTAAAAGAAAACATAGGCAGTAAAATCTCAGACATTGTTTGTAGCAATATTTTTTTCTGATATATCTCCTTAAGCAAGGGAAACAAATGAAAAAATAAACAAATGGGATTACATCAAACTAAAAAATTTTTACACAGCAAAGGAAACCATCAACAAAATAAAAAAGCAACCCACAGAATGGGAGAACATATTTGATGACACATCTGATAAGGGGTTAATATCCAAAATTTATAAAGAACTTATAAAACTCAACACCAAAAAATAAACAATACACTTTAAGAAACGGGCAAAGGACCTGAATAGATACTTCTCTGAAGAGAACATACAGATGGCCAATAGACACATGAAAAGATGCTCAGCCTCACTAATCATCAGAGAAATGCAAATTAAAACCACAATGGGATATCACCTCACACCTGTCAGAGTGGCTATCATCAATAAATAAACAAGTGTTTGCAAGAATATGGAGAAAGGGGAGCCCTTTTTCCCTGTTGTGGGGAATGCAGACTGGTGCAGCCACTGTGGAAAGCAGTATGGAGATACCTCAAAAAATTAGAAATGGAACTGCCTTATGAGTCAGTGATTCCACTTCCGTGAATTTATCCGAAATGCTAATATGAAAGAACATAAGCACCCCTATGTTCATTGCAGCATTATTTACAATTGCCAAGATAAGGAAGCAGCCCAAGTGTCCATCAACAGATGAGTGGATAAAACAACTATGGGACATTCACACAACAGAATTCTACTTGACTGTAAAAAAGAAGAAAAAGTTGCCCTTTGCAACAGCATGGATGGACCTAGTGAGCATTACGCTAAGTGAAATAAGCCAGTCAGAGAAAGACAAATACCGTATGATTTCACTTATATGTGGAATCTAATGAACAAGCTGAACTAACAAGCAAAATAGTGACAGACTCATAGATAGGGGGCCGGCACTCAGCTGTCGGGGGTTGGAGGGCTGGGTGGGAGTGTGGAGGAAGAAGGACTCATGGACATGGACAACAGTGTGGTGATTGCAGAGGGAAGGGGGTTTAAGGGGGATAAATGGTAATGAAAAAATGCAATAAAAATAGTATAAAGTGTTCTAATCCTCTGAAAATCAGGTAAAAATTTGAGTATGGTAACCACGGTTTAGCCATTGCTTTATTGAAGGACATTTGGATTCTTTAAAATGTTTATCATTCCATCAGTTCTTTAACGAGCATGCTCAGGTCTCCCTGAGTACAGGTGTTCGAGTTTCCTTAGATCCAAAACTGAAATTGTGGGATCACCTCTGGTACACAGATGAATAAAAAATGAAGGTTCAGGATTATGAGAAGGTCAGGGCTTTGGGACAGTCCAATTGTGGCCCAGTGATGACAAGGCTCGTTGCCATCGGAGAATCCCTGCCCATGTGTGAGGACAGTGTGACTCAGGGTCACCTAAGCCCTCGTGGCTTCAGAGCACCGGGAGCTGATTTGGAAGTGGTTCCAGAAATCTAGGGCGGTACACAGAAAGTGCAAAGTTCATGGGACCAGGAACAGCCTGTGGGGCCTTAGGCCAGGTTGTGAGTGCCCGAGGGCAAAAACAGCCCCTTACATTCTTCACCAAGGTTCACTGTGGACAGCGCTGACTGGGAACAGCACCAGTAATACTGCGGATTTGTACTCTGTTTCCTCGAACTTTTACAGTTGTGCATAGTGTTACATTCAAACCCGAGTTATTGAATGTTGACGGGGAAAAAACTTGAAAATGATATTTTCCCTTTAATTTCCTAACTGAAAAGGGTCCGAGTTGTGACAGAAATGTAACTACTTGTCTCCTTTCCTGAGACTGAAAAATGGGGCTGGCCGAGTGGGCTTGGGTTCTGCACACGCTGGGACCAGGGGACTTGAGTTAGGATGTTGCGGTGGGGGCCTCAGTGGAGCTGGAGGTGGGATGCAGTCTCCTGGTCTCTGCGTCTTCTGACGTGTTTGAGGAATCTCACTGCTTTCAGTGGAGGAATCCTGTTTTACGCTGATCTTTATGGGCAAAGATAATTACATATATTTGCCTGGGTAAGCAAATCAATAAGCTTGTAATAAGGTGTATCAGACCATTTCTTTGGCAGGACTGACCAGAACAGCTCATGAAGCAGAGCCGTTTCCAATGGAGCATGAAGAGCTTTGGAAATTCTCAGGAACAGCAGAAAGCAGTATTTGAAACCACTCTTAAACAATTGTTTGTTTTCCTCTTCCCCAACCAAGTTTATAAAAATTTGGTCAGACAGGCATTTTGTTTTGATTTAAAATATTTCCAGTGAATTGTTATCTGTTGAATGCACATGTGTTTCTGCACTTTTTCTTTCACGATTGAAACTTTAAACCCTTCCCTTAAGTCCCCCTAAAAACCTCCCTGCCCAGTAGGGTTTGCCCCTATGAGGAGGGAGAAGGGGTTTGGGCCCTGGAGAACCTTGCAGTTTGGAATCGGCCCGTGTGGTTGTGTCCTAGAAAGGGCCGTGGTTACTGCCCTGTGCACTCTTTGTCTTTCTCTTCTGCCGAGATTCCTTGTCCCCCAAAGACGTGGGTTCATTTGGGCGTTTCAGCTTGGTTAATCAGACCAGGAGTGCCTGTGACCACGGCATGAGACATGATTGAAGCATTTATAAAAATTTGGCTCATAGTAAGCCCCATAATTTGTTTTAAAGAATTACCTCTTCAGTGACATTCTAAAAAATCTCCAAAAGATTGTGGTTTATAACACCACACCTGGTCCAGATTGTACTGGATGAATCCATATTTGCTTCGTTGTAACTGATTTTGAGGGTGGAATTCTTGGATTGTTTTCTGTCTTGTAAGCCCTTGACATTGTACTGGTACCTGTGTGCACACAAACCTCCTGACACGGGAAAGGCCAGCTCAGCCTCCCACTGAAATGCAGGTTGGCTGCGTTTATTCTGCATGTTCCTAGAATGAGGAAATGATATGACAATAAACAGAAATGCCCCTGCTGAAGAGAGAAGGGAAGCGGGTGTTTATCTGGTCAGGTGGTTTAGATTAGCCGTGATGCGGCTCTGTATTATGTTACTTTAAATCATTGTGTCCCAACAGGACATAAATTACGAAGATTGTTACAGTATGTTTCATCCTATGTAAGATCAACAAATTGGAATAATTTTTTTATAGGAAAATCACAGTGCTTTTGGCAAGGCTATTGAAGCCTTTAATTTGGCTTGAGTATTTCTCAAATATTATTGCCTAATAGATAAAGTATGATTTGCATAAGGTATGAAATAATAATCTTAAAAACAAAGGGGAAGAATTTCTCTTTAGTAACTGCAGCAAATGGCTGTGCACTCCCACTGCGCCCATACCTGTGTTTCTTTGTCCCTGGGCTTTAGCGCCAGTCGTGTGTGTGCCTTCCTCGCTCTGGTGGGCCGTGAACGAGCCAGGCAGTGCTCGGTGCGGAGAGGGGGCCCTCAGCCCTCACCTGCATGGAGCGGGGGCCTGTCCCCGGGGGTGGGGGCGGCCGAATCGGAGCCTGCTCTGAGGAGGACAGAAACAGACGGTCCCGTTGCTGTCCATTCAGGGAAATAAACCATTTTTTTCCTTTCAGGATTTCGTAAATTGTTTAAAAAAACAAAACAAAACCCTAACCCCCCAAACTCTACTTGATCAACAGCTCAAGTTAAGGTAATTTATATTGGACGATTGTAAAAAGAATCGACTTAAGTAAACATTTATTCTTTTAAATGTTTCCTCTGTTATTACTATTTTCTGAGTTATTGGCTTATTTGTGAATTTTTAACATAGAGACTTATAATTATTCATTTGTATTCAGGATGCAACTAAGTTTATTTGGCCATGCAGAGTAAATTTTCTAGATTAAAGAATGGCGTGAAATTACTGTGTGTAGGACTCGGGCAAATTGGAGCCCGTTCAGTGTTCCACGGTAGCACATTTCTGTACAGAGCGCTCCGCATGTTTTTATGAGACCTTCTCATACAGTGAAGTTAAAAAGTAGTAGAGCTTCCAATTTCCAGAGACTGGGAGAGATGAGAGGTTTAGGATTCGCGCGAGGCTATAGCCTGAGACAGAGGCAGGATTAGAACTTTTCTGGTGGGTGATACCACTCACCAAGCCTTGTGAGTCTTTGATACCAAAAACAGGGTAAGTGCCAAGCTTATTTTACTCTCTGTGTGTCTCAAGCCTGAGAGTTTTCTTTTTTCTGTAGTAATACTGTTTGAAATGCAAAAAACAAGGAAGTACCTAGCTTCAGTTTGTAAGGGTGGTAATAGAGCTCTCCTTAAGCCTCATTATAGCAGGTTGGGGATAAATTCTGAATATATTGTGGTTTGCTTCACCTCAGTGTCTGAAGATTGACAGGTTCAGGGACCTTTCCAAGTTCACAACCTGGGTGTGCACTTTGAAACAAATAAATACAGACACCTTAAGAGATGGTCTCTTTCCTCACCGGCTTCTTCTGGATTGGCACCGTTTTCTGAGGAGTGTGTCTGGCAGGCTGTTTTCTCCCAGTGACGCCTTGCAGCCAGCTCTCCCTGGAGGTCCTCTGTGGCAATCCCTGCATGTCTGATCGGGCTCTCGCTTTTGGGTAATGTATTTTTCTTACAGAAAATATTGGCAGTGTTGCCAAAACTGTACTTAAAAACTCTTAATAGTAAAATTTATTCCTTTTTAAAAATAAGTAAAAGAAAAGGTAAGTGTATATTTGTTGACGTTGTGCAGACCTGTTTGCACCATCTGATGTTTTGTGCAGCGGGATGAGACTGTTTTACAGAATGCACACTGCTCGTAGAAGTGTGTTTACCACTGAGCCAAGTTAGGCATTGGCTCGTCTCGTTAACGTGGTTTTGCGTGGCCGCACCCCCAGCCCTCCTGCGCCGCTGCAGCCCTTTCGGTTATTGCCGTGGGATCTTTACTTTCAGTTTAATTTAACGGGTTCCAGTTTGAGCAGGAGCCTTTTTGCCTTTTCTCTCTCTCTTTTTAAAATTAGGTGCATATAGATTCTTTTTATTACAATAATAAGGCAAGACAGTTTTATGTCGGATATAAACTGGGATTATATAGGGTAAGTAGTAGTTGCATCTCTTAGAAGGAGCCAATTGATTATAAAGAAGACGAAGCAGGGAGTAGAGTGCTATTTTGTGTATTCAATTTTTTAAAATGTGTTTGTCCATATACTCCATAGATCTTAGTGGTTTGAGTGCACGAAGTTGAAGACATATTTTTCTATATAAATTTGAATTTTATATAAATTTTATAGTGATGATAATACCAAGGAGTGTAAATTCTAATTCTTAAAGGGTTGCTAAAACAAAACAAAGAACTTTGGTAGTCTTTGCAATACCTCCTACCTCATAAGACTCCTGAAAGGCAACAAATACGGGTTATCAGTTGGTCAGGAGCAAAAACCTCCGATGGAACTTTCCTCAGGCAACTAGTTGGCATGAATGAACAGTGAGTCTTCAGGAGTTATTTTGATGCTGGGGAACTCTGGGTAAACAGTTTCCCTTGGCGTGAATTTTGAAACCAGTGTTTCAGTCTGCTTTAGGGGGAAAGGATGGGTAGAAAACTGGTGAAATGTGTTGATCAAGAGAGCAAAACTGGATTGTGAGAGATCCTAGCAGGAGCTAATCAGACTAAGCTGTTGGTCTGCCCAAGAGTAGCTGGCTGATGGTGATACAGGGAGCTATAATTTCAGTTTACGGGTAGACAAATGTGGAAATGAGTAGTGTCTTCTCAGGGAAACGATATTCTCACCTTGTGACCATCTTGGCCAGAATGCCTTGTTGGCTCACATCAGCTGTGTGGAATCTATCTAGAGAACTTTCGCTAAAAATGGAACTGAAGCGAGGAGCCCTTCGGTCAGGTCCAGTTGTGCGTAGAGGTGTTTCTGTTGGTTAGACGGCTGCCTGGAGAAGAGTAGACCTCTCCCGAAGGGCAGTCTTCGTAGCCTGGGAACTCTGGAGGAATTTACTGATGTAATCAGAAATCGTAATTCTGCGAAGGAAAACTGTTTTGCACCTTGCCTTTTCATGGAACAGCATGTCTTGAAGGTACTACCGTGTGATTAGCTAAAAGAGCTGCCTTGTTTTTCCAAGTGGCTTTTGAGGGTATTATGGTAATTTCCAAATATGGTGACTTAAGAGCTTCTTTTTTTTAAGGCTCTAAAGTGTTACGGTTTTGTGAGTGCAGCTTTTGAACGCAATGCTGAGAGGCGAGCATGCTCGGTCATAGGTGGTGTACTTCCCACCAGCTGAAGAGGTGCTAATTTGGCTGAGGGCACAGTAGAGCAGGCTGGTCTTCCAGGAACTTGTGGATATTGTCTCAATGCCTGGGGAAGCCACTTGTAATTTCAGAGTTGGATACTCTTGGCCTGAGTCACCAGAAATGTTGTGTTCTAAGTGGGTCAAGTAGAAGGCAGGTAAGGCTAGTGGCCCGAAGTTGGTGGGGGTTGTGCCTGCTCCCTCCCCCCATACTGGACTGCCTAGGTAATGGTCATCACGCGATACCTTTATTCTGGTATGTCGGGGACACATGAGTCCCCTGCTTGGCTAAATGCTCACTGACAGATTGCCAGTTGCACCGGAAATCTTCCTATGAGGATACCCACTTAGAGAAACAGTTTTAAATATGTTTCTGGGTTTCTCAGCCCTGCAAAGGAGAATTTCTTTGGCCTTCCAGTTGTTGTAATAGGTTTGGAAAGGAATTCTTTCTCTCCAGACTGTAGACTCTCTCTCTCTTTCTCTCTCTCATCTGTCCGGAAAAAGTCCAGCTACTGTTAATATACTGAGAACAGTTTGTGTGACATTGACGTAACCTGGCAGCCAAGGAAAGTGGACTGGAATGTTCATAGTGAGCAATGACGACCTCACTGTACTAGTCAGTGGGGGCAGTAGATGCCGTTGAGTGAGCATGTGTACTGTGTGGCCGTCGCATTCAAATGACATCAAATTTTGTGTTAAGCTTGAACATTCCTCTGTAGAAACTATCCGGGTGATTCAGAAGGCCATAGCTATGGGCAACTGGTGATTGGCAGCTTTATCACGACAATGCCCCTGCTCATGCATCATGTCTCATGAAGTTTTTTGTTGAAACATCAAATCTCCCAGGTGACTCAGTCCCCCTACAGCCCGAATTTGGTACCTTGTGACTTCTGGCTTTTCCTAAAACTAAAATCACCTTTGTAAGGGAAGAGATTTCACACCATCGATGAGATTCAGGAACAGATGACAGGGACAGCTGATGGTGACTGGGAGACCTGTGTGAGGCCCCAAGGTGCCTCCTTTGAAGGGGGTGGAGGCATCTTGTCCTACGTACAATGTTTCTTGTATCTTATATCTTTTTCAGTAAGTGTCTCTATTTTTCATAGTACCTGGCTGGATACCTTCTGGACAGACTTTGTGTATGTTAAATGTTAAAGCGTTGGTGATAATAATCACTAGCATTAACTGAGTGCCTAATAGAATGACTGGCATGCTGTAAAACATGTTATATGAATTAGCCACTTTTTACGTATGAGGAAACTGAGGCTCATTTCAAAGGTTAAGTAATTTTTCTGAGGTCACATAGCTAGTGAATAGCAGAGCTAGGACTTGAACCTAGGTCTCTGATGCTATTGGTCTTTGCAATGGACTATTGTGTTCAAAACATGGGTAACAGTTTAGAGAAAAAAGCATGGATCAAATGCATCTTTGGTCAGGTCTGTTTCTTACAATTCTCATGTTGCTAGTCGAGAATATTTTTTTTGCCCACAAATTAAGATCCGATTTTCACTTTGCAGTGGCTAGAACAGTTGACAGCGTTTGCCATGAGAAAGTCCTGTTGAGACATGTAAGCATGTTCTGGGGCAAAGACCGCCTCTCCTCAGTGCACCCAGCAACGCGTGTGATGGGCCAGACGCCGACACCCGGGGAAGGTCCCGTCCTGTGACATGTGCGTGCTTGGCAATGATCTTGCCGTGTATTTTGCTTAATAATTTTCATTATTTTTAATTAAAGTTGAAGAAGTACAGACTCTAGCCAAAATTAAGGTAGGTTGTGTTGCCGGAATCTGGTAATTACTTTAATTGATCACAAGATAGTTTCCTTGATCACCAATTAGACTAAATTGCCGATCATGTTTCAAGACGTGAAGAAATGCCCAAACTGATTTATGTAATAGTGTTTTCATTTCTAATCAGACATAAATATCATTTCCTTCCATAGCAATTGTGTTTTATAAAAGAAGGGTTATGGGCCCACAAACATGAAGGTGATTCATAAACAATGGAGTTCTAATTCATTGAATTAGTGAAGGAAGTATTTAGAGGCTTAATGGAGATTGTACTGGGGAATTACTTTGGAGTTGCTGGTGCTCATTTTCTTAGTGGGAGATATGTTCTTTTTTAGTGCATAATTAAAATAGTCTACAATCAAAATATAAAAGGCAGCTGATTTAAAGAACATATCAAAGAGAACTGCTCTGAGTAATGAAAGATTCGTATTGTAAGTATGTGCAAAGTTAAGTCTTAGAACTTTAATAAATCATACATGGGATTCGGCTGAAGCTGCGTTTTAAATTCAGGGTGCTGTTAGACATTTCACAGATTGATACAGGGTTTTTGTTTTGGTTTTGTGCATCTGATAGTCTTTCATATTTTCATGGAATAAAATGAAACAAAAGGAACTTTAAGAAAAATTAAAGTTTCCAAAGAATACTTGATTTGAGGTTCATGGAAAAATCTTTTAATTGCTGATGGTTTGGAGATTTCCAAATGACAAACTTCATTGGCCCAATTTACTGTGATTGTAATGCTTACATTCCTTAAAATGGCAGAGTGACTTAAAAAGTCATACTTCATCATGCATTCATTGACTTGTTCATAAAATGTTTGTAATTTGCAATAGAGGAAAGACTGAAACTATTATCAGCCATTATATGTTATTTGTTGGCCATATGTTTGTTTGAAATGGCCGTGGCTCAACAGAACATGGCTCATAGACAAACTATGCTGTAAATTGGCACTAAAAACCCACCTAAACAGGTAGGCATATGTTAAGAAGTTAACATGAGCCAAAATATTTTAATATGAACCAGGTTACATAGACTGCAGGATTCCAGCTGCCTTTACAGTGAGACCTTCATTTGCATGCCTTCTTCATTTTTTCCCAAACTAATTTTTAAACATAGATCAGGTATGTATGTGGTACCAAATTCAAAACGTTCCAACAGTATAGAAGTCTTTTCCTGTTCCTGTTCTCAACCCCCCAGTTCCCTCCCCCGCCATCATCCACACTGTTACTCATTCCAGAGATATGAATGCATGTAGTTTTCTTTCTTTCCTTTTTATACAATCTGTAAACTATTTATTTAGTTATGTATCTTGGAGGTATTTTCAGGTCAGGATAAACTGTTTCCTGATTCTTTTTGGGGCTGCATGGTATTCCAATGTAAAAATGTGCTGTAATATATATATATATATGTTTAATCAGGTCCCTCTTGATGCACATTTGGCTCTCAAGTCCATGGCTAGTAGCAGCTGTGCTGCAGTGACCAGTCTTGTAATTTATGTTTGAGTACGTCTGTATACTCATTCCCAGAGGTGGGATTGTTTGGCCGAAGGGCATAGGCATTTTTTCCCTAAGGGCATGGGCATTTCAAATTTTGATAGATATTGTCAAATTCTCTTCCATGGTGATTGTTAGTAGCTTATATTCACCAACAATGCACAAGAGTGCTTTTCTCCTATATCTTCACCAATAGAATATTATCAAACTCTTTGATCTTTACCAGACTGGTAGGTTTAACTTAGTTCCCCCCAGCTTTATTGAGATATAATTGATCTACAACTTAGTTTTAACTTGCAAATACAGTTTGTTGTGTGTCTTTTAATTTGTTTATTGTTTGCTTTTTATTACCATACAGAAAAAAATTTTAATGTAAAAAGATTTATCTATTTTTTAGTAGTGGTTTAAAGTTTTCTGCATATGGAATTTATATATTTCTTATTAAGTTTACTCGTAGATAATCTCTGGTGTCATTTTAGGTGGGATCTTTTCTTCCAATGTACTTTGTAATTAGTAGTTTATATTAAAAGGATGTTGAATATTTTTGGGTTTATTTTATTCTTGACTTTAATGGGAATTCTTCTGGTGTTTCCCTATTAAGAATGATACTGAGGATATATTCTAATCATTTAAAGAGAGATTTATATATTCTTATCTCATTAATTTTAATACATAATAAATTGAATTTACCATATATCTTTTCAGAATTTATAGAAGTCATATGAATTTTTGATTGTGATAAATTATATCAATATATTCCCTAATATTGAACCATCCTTGCATTCTCATATTAAATCCTATTTCCTTGCCCTGGCTAGCATGGCTCAGTGGACTGAGTGCCGACTTGCGAACCAAAGGCTCACCCATCAGGGCACATGCCTGGGCTGCAGGCCAGGTCCCCAGCAGGGGAACGCGAGGAGCAACTGAACATGGATGTTTCTCTCCCACTTTCTCCCTCTTTTCCCTTCTCTCTAAAAATAAATAAACAAAGTCTTAAAATAAAATCCAATTTGCTCATGGTGTTTTGTTCTTTCAATGTATTGTTAGGTTTTATTAATATTTCAATAAGTATGAGATTAATTTATAGTTTTATTATTGTATGTTATCTCTGGGAATTTGGAGACAGTGTTATGATAGTTTATAAATATAACTTGGAAATGGTCTTCTTTTTCTATGCTTTGAAACAGTTCAATCAGTATTCGAGTTAACTTGGCTAAAGGTTTTGTAGAATTTCTCTGTGAAATGATTGGGGGCTGTTACTTTTTGGTGTCATCTTTAGACACGGTTCTCTTTTATAATTGTTTAATTTAGATATTTTTCTCTTCTGGGGTCAGTTTTGACTGTTTTTTTTTAAAGATTTTATTTATTTATTTTCAGAGAGAGGAGAAGGGAGGGAGAAAGAGCAATGTATGGTTGTCTCTCACATGGTCCTCATTGGGGACCTGGCCCGCAACCCAGGCATGTGCCCCGACTGGGAATCGAACCGGGACCCTCTGGTTCCCAGCCTGCGCTCAGTCCACTGAGCTACACCAGTCGGGCAGTTTTGACAATTTTTATTTCTCAGAGAACTATTACCCTAAGTTTTATAATTTGAGTAAACTTTGTTTAAAATTTCTTTTATCTGTAGTACTTCCCATTCTCATTTCTTCTTTTGTTTATGTGTACTTTCTCTCCTTGTCTTTGTTTTTTTTTTCAGATGAAGTAACCAATTTTCTATTGTATAATTTTTTCAGATACAGCGTTTTGTTTATTCTATCACTTTTCTTTTTTCTAATTCATTTACATTTGCTTTCTCTTATATTCTTTCCTGTTCTCCTCCTTGAGTTTATTTTCTTGTTATTTATTTACCTTCTTGATTGGGTCCTTCCTTCCTTCCTTCCTCCCTTCTTTCTTTTTGATATGTCCATTGATCTTTAGAGAGGAAGAGGGAGAGAGAGAGAGAGAGAGAAACATTGATCAGTAGCCTCCTGTACTTGCCCTGACTGGAATCAAACCTGCAACCTAGGTATGTGCTCTGAGTGGGAATTGAACCTGTGACATTTTTGTGCATGGGATGATGCTCCAACCAACTGAGTCACACAGGCCAAGGCTTAATTCATTTATTTGTATTTTATCATGTTCATTAATTTTAGGTAATTTAAGTATCTAAAACATTTGCTGTAATTATTGCTATTTAGATGTATACCATGTATAGTGCTTATTCCATTATTAATTTCTTTTTCAGTTTTGGTGTCTTCTTTGACTCAAGATTTTTGTTTTGTTTTTTTGACTCAAGATTTTTAAAAGAAAGATTTAAAAAAATTTTCATGTAGTATTTTGCTGCTTTGGGTCCTAGTTTTGTTTTTAATTTTATCAGAGAATGTTGTCAGTACTATTTCTACTTTTTGGAATGTATTGAGATTTTCTTTGTGGGCTAATATATGATCACTTTCTCTGAATATGTGATTGATATTTTTAAAGATATATTCTCAGTTTTTAGAGTATAAAATATATTGATTAGGTCTACCTTTTAAACTATGTATTTAAGTAGTCCCTGTCCTTACATTTGTTTGCTTAATTGGCCCTGGATTGAGAGATGTGAATTAAAGTATCTAACTATGCAAGTTTCTATTTGTCCTGTATTTCCTGTCATTTATGCCTCATTGATTTTGGTGCTGTGTTATTTGTAGTATAAATACATACAATGATTTAATCTTTATTGTGGATACGCTTTATAATTGTAAATTACCCTTATGATTTCTTTTAAAAAATCTTTTTTACGTTTGGTTGTGTCCTTTTATCTTTTAGTGGTTGGGTTTTGCTTTGTGATGCATTGTAAAGTTTTCTCTTCTAACTGGTTGGATTTAGGCTCTTTAGTTCATTGGTGGAAAAGATGTTTGGTCTTATAAAATATTACAGAACCAGTGTACTCCTTTAAATCATGGTTTGGATTGTGTTTTCTCTGCTTCATTTTAATTGTGCTTTTCTTCACTTAATTGTGAATGTTTATATTTTCATTTTGGTTCTTCTAGTGGATACTATTATACCTATAATTTTACATAGCGAACTTAATCCTTTATTTGTTTAGATGGCATTTAGAAAGCATTTTTTTATATAGTGGTCTCTCCATTAAGCAATATCAGAATTATACTTCTGTTTTCCCTTTACTATACAATTTTAGTTCATATTACTTTTAGTTTTATTACTATATTTTATATCTTTATGTTTACGTTTGTAACGTTTGACATTTCAGCTTTCAAGACTTTTTAAAACTTTCATCTACCTTCCCCATTTCTTTCCCTTTTTCCTTCAGTCCTTTTAATAGTTTATAACTCTTGCATTTTATTCTGTGATTATAATCTCCACAACTGTTTTTAATGTATTCCTAGAGCTGAGTGAATTTATTGCTTACTGTCAGTATCTTTGGTATGGTTTCTTCATTCATCTCTTAGTTACTTATATTTCATTCTTTTTTAAAATTTTATTTTATTATTTATTTTTAGAGAGAGGGGAAGGGAGCGAGAAAGAGAGGGAGAGGAACATCAATGTGTGGTTGCTTTTCAAGCGCCCTCGACTAGGGACCTGGCCCACAACCCAGGCATGTGCCCTGACTGGGAATCGAACCTGTGACCCTTTGGTTCACAGGCTGGCACTCAACCCACTGAGCCGTACCAGCTAGGGCTATTTCATTCTTTTTAAATAAAAATGTCCTTAATAAGGATGAATGGGAATTATATGCTAAATCATTGCATTAAAAATTTGTCTCTTGCATTCATTTTGAACAATAGTTTAATTTAGCTAGGTATAAAATTTTTTGCACTTTCATTGCCTAAATTCTTGTTTTTTAAGCTTTTATTTATTTATTTTCAGAGAGAGGAAGGGAGGGAGAAGGAGAGGTAGAGAAACATTGATGTGTGAGAGAAACATCAATTGGTTGCCTCTTACATGCCCAAAACTGGGGGCCTGGCCCTCACCCCAGGCATGTGCCCTGACAGGGAATTGAACTGGTGACCTTTCGGTTTGCAGGCCAGTGCTCAATCCACTGAGCCACACCAGCCAGAGCTCATTTCCTAAATTCTTGATAAGCATTGCTCCTCTGACTTCTATGTTGAATGTTGCTGTGTGGAAGGTTGAAGTCAATTAGATTCTTTTCATCCCTATAGGCGAATTGATCCTTTTTTTTCTTCAAAGGATTTTTTTTTTCTTCAATGGTTGTATGCACATAATTGAATTCTTACCATCTGAAGATTTAAATCTTGTATTTCTGGATGTTTTTCGTGAATTACATTTCTAATTTTTCTGGTTTTCTTGTTCTCATTAATAATAATCATTTATATGTTAAATCTACTTTGTCTTCTGTATTGTTTTCTAATCTTATAAACTTTTGTTGATTTCAACTTTATTGTGCCCATTTTCTCAGTCCTGTTTTTCTTACTGGGTAGTTAGTGGTGTCTCTTCTGCCTTGGGTTGTTCACAGCTTTTTCTCTTTTTCAGTAATTTTTATTTTTGATTACAGTTGCTACACAACATAGTGATTAGATCTTTATGGAGTGGTTTTAGAAAGTCTGTGCTTTCAGCTAATTCGGGCCCTTCAGGTCCCAACTGGCATCTTGGTGACAAGTGGGTGGGGCTGCAAAAAACCTTGAAAAGAAGGGGCAGGTGCTCTTAGTCGTCTGCCCCGTCTGCCAGGAGTCATGTCCTTCTTTCTTCTGCTTCCGATCATTCGAATTCCCTTTTGAGGTTTTCCTTTTTTCTTCTATCCACTCATATAACTTTTTTTGCGGAAATTCTGCTTTAATTTGAATGTGTATTGTTACGGATGTTTTTAATTTGTGGATTCAGAAATAAATATTTTGGGGATTATTTGGTTTTGTTCTGTGGAAGAAGGGCTATGGAATTGCCCCCTTGTTCCCAGAGCAGTTTGTGTGTTCTTTCCCTAAGGGAGAATTAAGAGTAAATCTTGTGTAAATGGTTTATTAGGCTTGCTGATATTTTATTAAATGCAAATATCAGGTGACAGTTGAGGGAAATATATAAAGCCGAGGAAAATACAAATTTAGAGGGTCTTTGGATGTGCCCCCCTTTTTTCATTGTGTGTAGATGTGGTAGATGCTTTTCCTTTGCTCAGCGCACCTCTTAGGGTGTGGTGCTCCCTTTTAGGTCGCGTCTCTGATGAAACAGGTGTGCCGTTATGCTGACACTTGTAGTCAGAGACTTGAGGAGCATGTGTTCAGATCACCCATTTGGTCCATGTGGCTCTTGGGAGATGGTAAGGGATTCTAAGCACCACTTTGGAACCTTTTAGGGTAACATGGTTCAGAGAAATTTTGGCCACATAGCTTAAGAGCTTGGGCAGTGACTGACTGGCCACCTCGTCTGTGGTCATCAGGCCCCAGTAAGTGTGCACCGTAGTGTTACCCCGCAGTATGTTGTCTGTCAGCTACACGTGTGTCAGCCTCTCGTCCTGGCATGTGGCAGAGGAATGGCTGCTCTTCCGGGAGACAGCGCTGGAATCTGAGATTCTCAGGGCTTCGGGAGGGCTCGTCACCTGTCGTTTCTTTGTGAGGCTTGACGAGAAGCGGGAGCGGTAGTGGTACTGCCACTGTGGGTCCTTACTCTGTGCCTGGCGCTGTGCCGCTTGCTGTTATATGCCCCGTCTCATTTTCTCGTAGAATGGTTACATGAGTGTTTTATTATCATCCCCATTTTACTGATGAGAAAACTGAGGCTTGGAATTGAATTACGTGACAGTTAGGTAGTAGAGTTGGGATTTGAATCCAGGACTCACTGGCTCAAAAGCACATATGACGACTGTGTTACTGTCTCAGAGGCGATGATTCATCTTGTCAGTCTTCTAGAGCTGAACAAGAATAAGGCGCCATAGACAAAAAGTAAAAGTTCTCATTATACACCATTTAATACAGGTTAACTCTGTGTTTGAATAATTAAAACAGACCTTCCCATTAGGCTTTTCCCTTCCCCTCGCAGTGTAGAGAATCAGATTACAGCGTTCCCCCCTAAAGTGTGGGCAGTACATGCCAGGACTCCCGTGGGTGCCTGGACTTATAGATAGCACTGAACCCCACGTGTGCTGTGTTTTTCCTGCACACACATACCTCTGGTGATGTTCAGTTTATAAAGTTTAATCAGTAAGAGGCTAACAACATAACTACTAATAAAATAGAACGGTTGTAATAATACAGTGTCACAGAAGTGATGTGAATGTGGTCCCTCCCTCTCCCTGATAACCGGTCTGACAGCCGAGGTGGCTGCTAGGTGACCAAGGCTGGGCAGTGTGCACGGGGGGATGTGCTGGACGAAGAGCTGATTCGTGTCCTGGGCAGGATGGAGTGGGACAATGAGAGATTTCATCATGGCACTCAGGGCGGTGCATAATTTAAAACTTACGAATTGTTTATTTCTGGAATTTTCCATTTAATATTTTCAGACTGTGGTGGACCGCCTGGGACTGAATTCACAGAACGTGAAACTGTGGATAAGGTGGGGCACTGTACGCAGTGAGGGGGCGGGAGAGTGAAGACTGCCTTCCCACTGATGACTCCACACGTGGTTAAATGGTTCTGCTTGAATTTCCTTCCTTTTCCTAACAGGGAAAAGCCTTTAGGCCTTAAATGTCAAGATGGAAATCTTTGTCCTGAATAAAGTGGATTCGGAGATAGGAACCATTGTGGATGACAAAAATTATTTAAAATGGCACCTTCCATATTTCTCAGTCAACTTGGAATTGTGCTCTTTTGTCATGTGTTGGTCCAAAAACAACACAGCTGACCTCAGATTGATATTTCTGGATGTTGTGGTGAAGTAAAATGTTTATTTCTTTGGCTGTGTGAGGACTGCCCTGTGAACTCTGCTTTAGCTTTGTGATTAATGCGACCTAACCTTAGAGTCTTACCAACTACTTCTGCCTTCTGGGCACCGTGGAGACGGACTCTCCTATTGTTTGCAAGAACCCTCATAAAAATTTGCAAGCAGGCAAAAAAAAAAAGTCTTTTTTCCTCTCCGGACAAGTTTGCCTTCTGCTTAACAAAATTAGGTGCCCCGTTCCCTGTGGTGTGAAGACAGCCCTCCAGGTCCGACACCATGGCGGGCCGCAGCCCTCTGCCGAGAGGCGGGGCCCTTTCTCCTCCAAATGGCAATGCTGGGCAAGCCAGTCTTCACTGTTTCACTCTGGGTGTCAGTACAAGTAGTCCTTCATCCCCTCCTGTCCTGCCTGAGAGACGGAGTAGGGAAGTGGTTCATTTCTGCCAGCGCTTTGGCTAAGGACACACTCAGAAGACATCCCGATGTTGACGCCTTCGGGAGCAGCCCCCTCGCTGAAAACAAAAGGAACGGCTTCGAGAGAAGCGGCTCCTGAGCTCTGGGGCCAGGCACTGGGGCCAGGGCACTGGGTTGGAGGGAAATTATTCCCGGGCTATTTTGGAGAGTCTAGTCCTGAGGACAATTAAACAGTCCAGACAGGTCACTGGGTGAGACCAATTTCCTGCTTTGTTTATTTGAGCCTGATTGTTTTCACCACGGAGCAGCAGGTCACGGTCCTGCTACCCGGTTACCCAGCTCTGCAGAGAGCAATCTCTTTCATAGGCAGTTTCTCCAGGCTTCCCTCGGGGTCCTGGCCGCGCCTTTATCTGGTTGGAGTGCTCTGGGGTCTCTCTCAGGGCCAGGGCAGAGGGCAGCGTCAGGAATCACTTTCGACTTCGTCTTCTGCAGGCATTTGGCTTTATGTCCCGAGTGGCTCTCCAAGCGGAGAAGATGAATCATCACCCGGAGTGGTTCAATGTGTACAACAAGGTAATGGAATCGCCTTATTTTGGGATCACCTTAATTGTGGAGTCTCAGAAACTTCTTTCCCCCTTGTCATCCTGTGCAGCTAAGTATCATTGTGCTCAGAATCTCTGTGCATTATTGCAGTTTAGTAACAGAATTTTGGATCTACTCGAGAACAGTGACTAAGCCCTTTATTTCCACGATTGTCTCCTGTTGAAACTAATATGAAAGCTGGGCTATATTAAGCTCCTGAATTAAACTTAAATATCAGCCATAAAATTTTAAACCCTCTTAAAGTAAATTATTGAAAGAAATGGTAGCAAATAAGAAAGACATGGCCTTATTTATCTCATTGATATAAAATGCTCAAGAACTGCGCTTTAAATAATAATGATTTATTAAGTGCTGTATCCTCAGTGGGAGCTGACCTTCTCGCTTAAGACAAGAGCAAGGTGAAAAGACTTCATCAAGCAGTTTTAAGGGGACACAGTGAGAAGAATCTGTCTCCCTGAATGTCCTTGCCTTTAAGGTCATACCATTTAGAATGTCTTATTATCTAGATTTCTGTGGAGTTCTTGTTTCTCTTTGAAAGTCTTCTGTGGATAAAGAGAACATTTTATGTTTTTGTGATTTATTGGGATAATTCAAAGCATGCAGGTATCAGTATAAACTTTTCTCTCACAGTTGCCTCTCTTTGCCCAGAACTTTGCTTTTGCCTCTTAATTGATTTGTCAGGGAGCAAGAATCGGTTCCTTTATCCCACCCTGACCTCGCTTCCCTAATTTGGAAATGAGCTTTTTTAACCTCGCTGCGATACTACATTTGATAGCTTGGTTTTTCTCAGTGGCTTGAAAATAGTGGGTGTAATTAAAGTAATGGGAGTTCAACTGGAACCTCAGTCTCTCTTTTTTTTTTTTTTTTTTTCAAGAGACAAGATTTGAGGTTCTGGCAGCTGAATGGCCCTCCGTGTGAGCGAACGTTTTTTGTCCTGGACAACCTCGGGCCCAGCCTGAAGCAGACTGCGCCCCTGGAGTTCGTTGGGCTTTGAAAATGCTGTGCTTATTCATGTTTTCTAAATCATTTAATCTCTTCAGTTCTTAAATATGAACGTTGGAATATAGATTGATTTCTGAACCCCCAGAGGAGAATACCGTGAATCACAAGCCAGGGTTTTAAAAACTGCTTCTCTCTTTTTTAGGTCCAGATAACTCTCACTTCGCACGACTGTGGTCAGCTGACCAAAAGAGATGTGAAACTGGCCAAGTTTATTGAAAAAGCAGCTACTTCTATGTGATTTCTTTCAAAATGCACGTAAAATCTTATACACTGCTCAGGTGCAGTATATTTTGAAGGTGATTAACATGAACAAATTAAGCTATAAATTTAAGTTCAACTTTATAGACCATGTTTTGTCAAATCAGTGCTAAATATAAAAGGATTTCCATTTGAGTCCGAGGCATTTTTCATTATATCTAAGTCACATATATAACACAAACCAACCTAGGTAATTATTATTAATAATACCATATGAGAGAAAAAGAGAGAGAGAGAGAAATAGCATTCATAAAGACCAGAAATTGAGACGGGGGAGCATTTACACATTTTATAACCCAGAAATTCAGGTGATCCTGGCGACTTTACACATGCATTGTGTTGGAGAATAGTTGTAAGACAAAAATAATGCAGAACTCTGCAAGTAAAGGCTTTTAGGCATCTACAGTAGTTCTTACGGATTTGAATGCTAGCTGCTGTTATTGCTTATGCAGCTAATGAGATTACAAAGTCACAAACATTGGGCGAGCTGTCTTGTTGGAGGGGCTGAAGAGGAGGGGCCAAGTGTTTTGCCTGTGCCTTCTAGAAAGGCGGGAGGCAGCAGAAGGGTCCGCAGCCGTCAATGGCCAACCTACCAGGCTGTGGTTTGAATCACTGAGTTAAGGAGGCACTAAGGGTCACTTTTTTTCATCATTTGCTTGTTGTGACCTCTGAACTGAAGCTCCATTGAGCTAGAAGCTCCTTGGGTATTATTCGGCAATGAGCTCCATTTACTGTGTATATCACAGACAGGAGTAAAGTGGAATATAAAGTTGTCTATTATTTAAAAATGGTAGCCCTGGATTGTGTGGCTCTTTGGGCCTTCGAACTGAAAGGCTGCCGCTTGGTCCCCAGTCCAGGCACATGTGTGGGTTGCTGGCCAGGTCCCCCATTGGGTGTCTGCAAGAAGCAATGAATTGGTGTTTCTCTCAACATCGATGTTTCTCTCCCTCTCTTTCTCCCTCCCTTTGCCTCTCTAAAAATAAATAAATAAAGTCTAGCCCTGGCTGGTGTGGCTCAGTGGACTGAGTGCCAGCCTGCTAACCGAAGGGTCGCTGGTTCAGTTCCTGGTCAGGGCACATGCTTGGGTCATGGGCCAGGTCCCCCCCCCAGTGGGGGTGTGTGTGAGAGTCAACCACACATTGATGTTTCTCTCCTCCCTTCCCCTCTCTCTAAAAATACATAAATAAAATCTTTTAAAAAAGAAAATCTTTATTTTTTAAAGTCTTTAAAAAATAAAAATAAATAAAAGTTGTGGTAATAGTATTCTGAGAAGGAACTCAGGAATGTACTTATTAATGAGCTTAGAATGCAAATTAAAAAATGTATTCTAACCTTATGTATAAATGTATAAATGTATAAATGTATATAGTTAGGGGTGGGCAGAAGTAGGTTTACAGTTATTTGTGTGGAAATAATACAAATAAGAACAGTAAGTGATAAATAACAATACAGGAATAAATTCCATGTTTCGTGTTCTCACAGCTGTAAACCTACTTTTGCCCACCCCTGTATATATTTATCCAAGGAACATGTGTTAATCCCTTGAAGGATTATTGTGGTAGGATTTAATAGGGATCATCATTGTAACCCACCTCACTTCAGCGGCCAGAAAATTCCCTCTCCACTCCCCGCCAGCCGCCAGCCTGAAGAATCCTATGGGAGCGTTGCAAGGCGAGCTCTCTGAAGCTGGCTCCTGGCTGGTCCTGTTGGCCCGGGAACGGCGGCACAGTCGACTCGCCCTGTGGGTGCGGAGTGTGCGAGGAGCGAAGAGGGGGCCGCCCAGGCGCGGTGGCTGCCGGGAGAGCAGAGCCAGGGTGCTGCTCCAACTTGTGCTGCTTAGTATTTTTTTTAGAGGAAAAGGAAAATCTGTGTGTTTTTATAAACTCTTATTTATAGATTTTTGAGGGACTTCTATATATTTTATTACCAAATATTTTTAGTTCAGTGCTTCAATCTTTTACATGAGTTTTTAAACATGGGGAAAAATATACATTTTAAAAGAGTGAATAGTACATTGAGTCCAAGATTTTGCCCCAGTTACTTCATATAATCCCCCATTTCCTTTTTCTTTTCTAAAGTATTTAAAAGCAAATCCCTGACAGCATTTCATTTTACTGCTACATCCTTCAGTAAATATCTCTAGAAAATATGGTCATTTTCTTGTATAAACCCGAATGCCATTATCACACCTAACAACATAAACCATGATTTCTTGGTATCACCTAATACCCAGGCAAAATCAAATTGCCCTGAAGGTCAAGAATGTGTTTGGACAGCAATTTTGTTGTAATCAGGATCCACATGAAGTCCACCTGTCACATCTGGTTGTTGCGTCTTTTTAATCTTTCGATCTAGAGCAAGTATGCTCCCCTCCCTCCCTTCCGCCTTCCCCGTGTTGTTGACTTACTGCAAGAACTGGGTCAGGGGTGCTCCACCTTCTGGATTTGTTTGTTTACTCTCTGGTGGTATAGTTTAACTTGTTTCATTGTACCCTGCATGGAAACCTTTCCCTCTGTTTAGAATGTATTCTACGTCTGAGAGGCTCAACTCATTGGCTGTTAACATGTATCGCATGTAGCACACCAGAGAAAGTAGGACATGGCTCATAATTGCAGTGGTGAAGACCCGAGAATGCAGCTACTAATGAGCATCTATGTGGGGGTTTGACATAAGGTTCATGTTAAGGGTGTCGCATCTGCTGGAACGCACAGACTTTAGAGGACCAAAGGTCCCACACCAAGTCTGTGGAAATACTCATTGTGGTAAATTCCAGACAGAGTCCCCACACTTGTCTCAGGTAACTGACATTTCAACCTAAAAGAGACGTTGGCAAGGTTGGAGGCCCCCAAGTTCCCTCTGTTCCAAGTCTTTGTGTGATGGCACTGGTGTCTCTGATGTGGTAAGTTTTGGTTTTCCTCCATTTTCTTCGTAAATGATCACTGGAGTAGAGAGGAGTTAAGTAGACATGACCTATGATCCCTTGCATGACCACAGATAACAAACCAGAGCCAGCAGGTCAACAAGTCTCCTTTTCTAAAACGAAATTAATGAAAATTCTGAAAACAATGGTTACTTTCTGACATTGATCAGAGTTAGGAAATCTTTGGGTACGTAGAATAGGCATGGTTTTTATGTTTTTGCTTTAGACAAAAAACAGCGGCATGTATGTTTTTGAACACCCACCTGACCCTAATTAGTGTGTTGAGGTCTCAGACTACTACTGTTTGTATGAAGCAGTCTTCACACTAATTTAGGATTCAAAAATGGAACTCTGTAACTTTCAGGTTTTTGAAATTTCCTGCAGAACAGCAAGAACTGTTAAAGGGTTTGAACTTCGTGTCTCAGTGCCAGTTTCGTGGGACTGCTGAAGGAAGGACTCTCGGCCAGAAGACGTGAGTCGCCGAGCAGCCATGCCTGCTGACCACTGACTTTCCCTGCTGAGTCCTGCTGAGCACTCTGACCCGTCAGGCGGAGTGTGAGTTGCTGCTGACCTGCAAAACAGGTGCCCCTGGGACTTCCTCTCCTGGGGAGGGGATGCCCCAGTGTCCGTGAGAAGAGCTGGATTCAGAAGAACCTGCTAAGCTTGCTACCTCTGATACCACTCCGCAGCCAGAGTTCCTGACCTAGACGCGGTGTCTTCGCATTTGCTGTGATTGGCTGTGCTGAAGCAGCACACTTGGAACAGCCGGGCTCTTCTCTGCTGCTCTCAGCTGGCCGCCTTTGCTTACCCTTCCAAGCATCATGAAGAATTCTTCCCATTCTTAGTCTCTTCTCCAGTTCTCCCCAAAAGCATTGCTTTGGTGCTTAATGAGGGCATAGAGTGTACTGCTGGGGTCCCTGAAGACAGAGCTCCACTGTACTCAGCTGCATGAGTGAGCATAAGGGCCCCTGGTGCCATTCGTTTGTGTGCTCACGTAGCACGCACTGACCGAGGGCCTTCTGTGCCCCTAGTGGAACCTGGCACGTTGACGTGCTGGGCAGGGAGACAGAACTGACTCAGGTCTCCAAGCAGCTGCTCTAAGAGGCCGCTGTGGGGACGCCGAGCAGGAGCTCAGAAGGTGTAGGAGGCACAGGACCAAAGGAGGCAGTAGGAGGTGTAGGAGGAGCTGATCCCCGAGGGAGAAGATGTCAACCGAGAAGATGAGACTAAAGTTTGAATCTTGGGGATGTTAATCAAAGTGATTCTTAAAGCTTGAGTGCTGATTTTAAATAGCGAAATTGAGTAAATCAGATGTTATTTCCCAGTTTAGTGTATTGATTGCCTACAAGTCTTTGCATACAAGGAATGGTCATTGCCCTTGTGTTAGAATACCTGGGGCAGCTGGGTGGTCACTTTTTTTCTTATGGCCCAAGAACTTAGGGTTCCAGGAATTTGACCAATTTAGCAGCTAAAGATTTAGTATAACACAGGGCTACCTAGATCCCTCTGTCCTGATTTGCCTTAAAAACCAAAGGGCAAGGAGAGTATATTAATCCCAAGAACCAAACAGGGCAAAAAATCCTATTGGCTCTTGTACCTAAAGCGTTTCTGCCTGTGGGCCCATCCCTATCCAGGGGCCTCGTACAGTCTGTGCCCCCAATTAGTTCCAAGCCCATCGAAACCTTTCCTTGCCCTTCCAGGTGTTTCCAAGGCGCTCACAACCTCAGAGAACTTTGCTTTCCCCTCTTCTGTGAACCTTAGCTTACTGTGGCGCATTATTAAGGGCCTGTGCCTATCAGGACGCTTCGTGAAGAAGGCATTTTCGTCTGGCCTATCTCTGGTGTCTCCTAACGAGTCTGGAGCTTCGAGTTGCGGGGTACTCATAACCCTTTTGCTGAACTGAGGCGCCCGTTCTCCTTGGGAAGAGAGGGTCTGTGCAGAGCTCGGCCAGGGAGCCTGCCCCTCCCGGGCCTGCCAGCTAGTGAGGAACGTGTTGGAATGCCCTGGGGCGACCTCATAAAGCAAGAATTCTCCCTGGAGACCCTTCCCTGTGGCCTCTGGAATCTAGATGGCAAGGAGATCCCTAAGCAGAGATTTTCTGTTGGATGATAAAAGCAAGGAATAAAAATTGAAAGTTTGAAAAATGTTTCAACACTTATATCGCGAGACCAACACAAGAGTCGTTTCTAGTTCCCTGCTGGATAATGCATTGTCGGTGTTCTGTGCGAGATGCCGGGCGTTTCAGTAAATATTCTCCATTTCTACTGCTTGTTAGGAAAGTGCAAGTGGCCGTGGGGGCAGGGCACCAGCGCTCTCAGCCTCCTCCCGGAGGCCCTGACGCGCTGCCCAAGCTGAGGGGCTCGGTAGGCTGAGCTCTCTGACCGGTGGGGCTGGGGAAGGCCCAGCAGTTACTCGTCGGGCTGCGTCAGGACTGCCTGGTTAGGTCAGGTACGGCCGCGCTCTTATGTGGCCGTAGACTGAATGGCGAGTCTGACTTCATTTTGCCCTTGTTCACCGTGTCAGGTAATTGAAAGGCTTTCTTTGCAGGGGTGTGGTCACCAACCCTGTCTGAAATCAGGTCATGAAAATTACACGTCTTTTATACATTAAAGAAGTATAAACATTCTGTAGTTTTTTACTGTTATGAGAATGTGTTCATTTGTTACATGTAAGGGAAAAAAGTTATCCTCTTTGAGAAAAATTGCAAAGCACAGATAAAAATGGACAAATGGGAAAGAATCATCTACAACCTCACCACTATCAACATTTTGACCTATTTTCTGCCAAGTTCTTTTCTCCCCATTTTTGGACAATTGAGATATTGAGTAGAGAATTGGTATCTTGTTTTTGTGTTTTGCTAGTCAGTGGATCATAAACATTTTTCTAAATTATGGAAAAGGCATCGACATTTTCATATCTGTATAATATTCCAGGAGATGGATATGCTATAATTTCCTTAACCAGTCTTTTTTCCTAAGACTTTTAAATTGTTTCGGTAAATAATGCTGGGATGAACACATTTGGCCCAAGTCACTGTTTGCCTTTCAGGCTGTATTCTCCCGGGGTGGATTCCTTGGGTCAGAGGATGTGAACAGTTCTAAGGTCTTTAAGAAAAGTGTCAATTTACATTCCTCCTTGCAGTTTATGACAAGGCTCAACCACACTACACCACTGCCTGCATTAAATATTGTCACAGTGGAATCTTTGCTGGTTTTATAAGCAAGAAGAATGGTTTTACTTAATTTCTATCTCCCTGATTAGTAGTATTGCTGACCTTTTGGGGAAAGTTTATTGCCATTGTTTTTGTTTCATGAATTGACTGTCTTTGCCCATTTTTTTCTTAGAGTGTTTAGTTTTTTTATCATTGATTTGTAAGCACTTGTCTGGGTGACTGATTATTATCCATTTTCCTTACTAGACTGACTATTTACTTTTGCTCATGTTATATCAGCAGTGCTTGCTGTAATGCCTGGCATGTAGTAGTTACTCAATAAAAATTTGCCAAATGAATAAATGAAGATGATGCTTTGTTTTGCTTGAGAAGGAATGGTAGCCATTCTGTTTTAGAAGTCTAGAGAGAAAGAACTGAGAAACTGAGTGAGGACAGACCCACTAGGGGATCATCACCCATACTTCAGGGGTCATTCAGTCAGTATTTGATTGCCAGTTGAAAGCATATATGAACTTGTCTCACAGAAGGGGGAAAAGCAGACCTAGTCCCTACAGGAAAGGGTGCGTTATTTGGGGGTCCAGCTGTCGTGAGGTAATCATAGCTCTTATTCAACTTTTTGACAGGAGGAAAGACACTCAGTGTCAGGCATATGTGAAGAGAATCATAGCGAGTCCTCTGTTTAAGATAATCATGATTAGCATCATCTCGGCGAACTCCTTTCTGCAGGTCTTGTGGACTGATTATGAAACGAGATACAACTTGTTCCGACTTTATGAGGTAAGCAGACAAAACGGATCCTCTTTTTTTTTCTGTTTCACCTATTTTAATTCCAAAAACGTTAGGCAATTTTTAAGATTTTGTTTAAGAACATTTTCTGTAAAAAAAATTCTAAGGGCTTTTGAAATACACTCTAAAATCTGGGAATTATGGCCCTGGCTGGGTAGCTCAGTGGGTTAGAGTGCCGTCCTGAGGCACCAAGGTTGTGGGTTCATCGCTGGTCAGGGCGCATACAAGAATCTGTAACAAAACGCAGGTCCGGCTGACTGCTCCTTCGAGAGCAATACTCAAGAGGCAGGTGCTGATGTAAAGGAAAGTGGTTTTATGCAGGTGCCAGCGCCCTGGAAGATGGGGGACTCTCCTCTCAAAGCCCATCCCAGCATCTCAGGAGGTATGACTAGTTATAATCCCAAAGGTAACCACCAAGAAAATAAAAATATACAGAAAAACAAATGAGAAGGGAATGGAAATTCCCTATAGACACCCCCCTGCCCCCTGCAGACAAAGCCATAATGGAGGAACTGAGGAACAGAAAAGATGGGACATATATGTAAAAGAATAGCAAAAGGGCAGAAATATTTTATCATTAATTACCTTAAGTGTAAATGAATAGACTCTATAATTAAGACAGATTGGATCATCAAAAAGCCCACACGTATGTTGTCTGTAAGAGATTCACTTGAGATCTAAAGATATAAAGAGGTAGAAGGTGAAAAGTGAAAAATATTTCGTGCAAATAGAAACCAAAAGAGGGCTGTGTTGGCCATACTAACATCGGAAAAAATAGACATTGAAGCAAAAAGTTAAAAAGAGGCAAAGAAGGACATTGTATATTGAAAAGGGCCAATTGAGAAGATAGAAGGTTTTCTCAAGTACATATAGGGCGTTCTTCAGTGTAGTCCATGTGTTAGGTCACAAAACAAGTCTCAAATTAAAAAATATTGAAATTATACAAAATATCTGCTCTGACAATGGAATGAAACAAAAACTCTATAACAGCAGTAAAACTTGAAAATTTTTCTACTATATGGGAATTAAACAACATACTTAACTAAAAAATTTTTTTAAGCCCGCTGGTGTAGCTCAGTGGATTGAGCACTGGCTGGGAACCAGAGGGTCCCGGTTTGATTCCTAGTCAGGGCACATGCCTGGGTTGCAGGCCAGGTCCCCAGTGGGGGCCATGTGAGAGGCAACCATACATTGCTGTTTCTCTCCCTCTCTGTCTCCCTCCCTTCCCCTCTCTCTAAAAATAAATAAATAAAATCTTAAAAAAAAATTTTTTTTTAAAAAACCACACTCTTAAAGAGCTAGTAGGTCAAAGAAGATATCTCAGGGGAGGTTAGAAAAATACTTTAAGACAAGACAAAATGAAAACACACCATAATAAAACTTAAAGGATGCTGCAGAAGCAGTTGCTCCGAGGGAGATTTATACCTGTAAAAGCCTGCATAGGGAAGAAGAAAGATCTCAAATGAATAACTGACTTTACACCTGAAGGAACTACACAAAAAAGAGCAAACTAAACGCAAAGTTACCAAAAGGAAGGAAATAGAAAAGGTTAGAGCTAGATAAACAAAATAGAGAAAGGAGAAACATAAATATAGAAACATAAATAGAGAAAAATAAAAATTTTGTTCTTCAAAATGATCAAATTGACAGGTCTTTAGCTAGATTGACTAAGAAAAATAACAAAAGACTCAAATTTCTAAAAATATGAATGAAAGGACATTACTACTCAAATTTCTAAAAATACAAATGAAAGGACAAGACTCAAATTTATAAAAATGCAAATGAAAGTTAGGACATTACTACTGACCACTTATTTCTGTACTGACCATACAGAAATAAAAAAGGTTATAGGAGAATACTTTAAACAATTGTATGATAACCTAGGATGACACAAACCACCCACCTACCAAGCTGACTCAAGGAGAAATAGAAAACAGACATAGGGAAATAGACCATAACAAGTAAAAAGATTAAGTCACTCATCAAAAACCTCCCCAAAAGCAGTGCCCAGGACCAGATTCCTTCACTAGTTAATTCTGCCTTGCATTTAAAAAAGAATGAACACCAGTCCTTCTCAAACTCTTCCAAAACAGAGAAGAGGAGGGATGACTTTTGAACTCATCCCACGAGGCTAACACTACCCTGACACTAAAGAGAGGCAAAGACATAATAATAAAAAAAATTACAGACAAATATAATGAATATAAATGCAAAAATACTCAGTGCCACACTAACAAAATGAATCCAGCAGCAACTTCAAAGGATTATGCACCATGACCAAGTAGGATTTATCTTATAATGCTAGGTTCAGTGTATGAAAATCAATGTAATACACCAATAGAATGAAGGCAAAAATCCACATGACTGCCTCAGTTGATGCTGAAGAAAACCTCACACCTTTTGATCCAAAGATACAAATAGATTGAAAGTGAAAGTATAAAAAGTAATTCCTTATCAAAATTTTAACAGCCTTTAAAAAAAGTGGAGTTGGAAAGCAGGTCCTCAAATTCCTATGGATGTGCCCGTGGCCCTGAGTGACCAAAACAATATTGAAAATGAAGAACAAAGTTGGAAGACTTGAACTTTCTGACTTCAAAACTTACTACAAAGATTAAGTAATCAAAACAGTGTGCTACTGGCATAAGGACAAACATACACATAGACCCGTGGAATAGAACTGAGATTCTAGACATAAGTCCAACTATCTGTGGCCAGTTGATTCACAAGGGTGCCAGGACCGTTCAGTGGGAAGAATAGTCTTTCCATTGAATGGTGCTGGGACAACTTGACATCCACATACAAAAGAGTCAAGTTGGACCCCTTTCTCACACCATATATAAAAATTAGCTCAAAATGGATCAACATCCTAAATATAAAAGGAAACATAGGGGTAAGTCTTCATGACCTTGGATTTGGCAATGGATTCTTAGATATGACATCAAGAACATAGGTAACAGAGGACTTCCGCCAAGATGGCGGCGTAGGTGGTCGCACTCGCTGCCCGCACATCCAGAGTGTCTAAACAACGAACACAGTAGTGAAAAATTAAACAACCAGAACGGACAGAATCGAACTGAAGGGAAGTCCGACACCCAGGAGGTAGGAGAAGACGAATATCCAGGCCGGTAAGCGGGGCAGTACCGGGTGGAGGAACGGAGTGAGAGGCAGCTCTCACGGAGGGACTCATGCCGCCAGTGCCTGAACAGGGCGTGGCCCCGAACAACGGGTGAATCCCGCAAGCCGGCGATGCTGCCAGAGAGAGTCCAGGGCTGAGCCAGCAGAACCGAGTCTGGCAGAAAAGGCAGTGGGGAACTGGGGAGCGGAGGAGTGACGGGAGCCCACGGTGATCAGAGGCTGCCATTGCTTCCTCCCAGGCCCCACCCCCAGAGGCAACGTCATCCAAAAAGCGACCCAGGTTGCAGGCACCTGCCAGCTGACAAGGGCACCGAGATAAAAAGAGTGAAAATGGCCAAAATGAAAGATCAGAACAAATTACAACTAACGGATGACGACATAGTCAACCTATCAGATGCGCAATTTAAAATGCTTGTAATCAAATTGTTAACAAAACTGGAAGATAGGTGGATGCAAATAGTTGAACAGATGAAGAATACGATAAGGATAATGGAGGAAGATTTACAGGGAACCAACAGGAAAAA